>VXBW01003601.1:1727538-2032158 GCA_013400375.1 Thinocorus orbignyianus | reverse complement strand
AAACCCAACAAGAAAAATCCCAAGAAAAATTATTTGCAAATTATCCTTACCTTGAAATAAAGGTATTGAATCATAGAATGGTTAGAGTTCAAAGGGACCTTAATCATCATCCAATTCCAACCCCCTTGCCATTGGCAGGGACATCTTCTGAGGGGAAGGACTAGACCAGGTTAGTCAAAGCCCCATCCAACCTGGCCTTGAACATTTCCAGGGATGAAGCATCCACAACTTCTCTGGACAACCTGTTCCAGTGTCTCACCACGCATAAGAGAATGCATTTACAGGAAACTCAACACATTTTTGTATATTGCCAGTGACCTGGGCTGGGGACCTCCTGAATCATCAGCCGAAGTTTCATTCGAATGACTGGTTTGCAAGAGGGGTTACCAGTGGTTTGAAACTACTGTTATATTTAAACTAGTAGTTCTGTCACTGCCTGAACAGAGAAACTGTTCCATTACGCTTTACTAATATGCCTGACTCCTTAGTGAGGCAAGTTTCACTTTTTTTGGTTAAAGCTTACTAATTTGTTAAAGATTCTTTTTAGAAATGTGCTGTAGCTGTGCAAAATGTTCTTATTACAACCTAAGAACTCAAACAAGACCATTCATCACATTTGGAGAATGGCACCTTCTCCCCTCACCGTGAGCTGAACATCCTTCAAAAGCATGGCCAGAATATTACTCTGTAAACACTGGTTGCAATGCTCCAACTCAAGACCTCAAATTCTTAATGCCTTATAACAGTAATATTTTGTGCTGAGATAGACACCATCCTGATAGAATATTCCATTCTCATTTAGCGTGCCCCAAGGAATAGAAAGTCTCGTGTTCCTAGCCTTGCCATCATGTTCAGGTAAGAGAAATTGAGAGGAGAAATAATAATCAAAGGTCACAAATGATAAGAAATAGAGATAACACATTCTTTCACTTTTACTAATCTTGCACATCTTGAAAAATGGAAAGACCTTTAAAACTTTATGGTTTCTATCGCAACGATTTCTTTTCAAACTCCATCTTTCAAAAAATTTTCTTTCATACTAAATTTCAGTGAGTTAAAAAATGACTACGTTATAGTTAGTATGAGCATTTCAGACAGTTTTTAACTTTCCAAAGACAAAATACACATTTTAAGTAACACCACTGCATTTGGGGATAAAAGTCAGGGTAGAATTTTATCCTTTTTTAAAAGGAATTAATTGACTGCATCATTAACACTTATATATTGCAAATGGTAAAAATCTGCTTGTTATGTTACAGTAAAGCTGCTATTTAGAGAGGAAACAACACGGAATTACAACGACAAGATCTACGGCAGCCAAGCTTTCAGTGTGATGCCAGCCTCAGGCAATCCAGTGTTGTGGAAAAGAAATCCATGGAGGAAGATCTGCAAAGGCAGTGGAGCTCAAAGATAAACCTTGAGGAAGCATGGGTGGGAGGAGAAAAGACCAGTGGGTGGCTCAGGGTGCCTCAGAGAATTTACAGCCAATTAGGAGAATATTTTGGAGTTGCAAGTAAAGGATGCTCCTGGAACGGAGAAAAGCACCTCAAGAGGCAAAGCAGGGAAGGAGAGGAGCTGATGAAAGCGAAGGACAATGATAGGACAAGCAATAACAGTGAAGGATACACTTAGGCTGGTCATTAAAAGGTTTCTAATGTGAGAGAAATGAGGCATTTTCAAAGGCAGTACCTAAGGCAGAATATCCCTGGGAAGTTAAAACTGTGAAGCTCTCGACAAGGTGATAGTACGTACTGTGTGAAACAACAGCAACTAGACTCTGCGACCCAGGAGCTTCTGTCCAGTGTCATGTTGCCATGAACAAAAATCATGTAGGAAGAAAGAAAAGTGCTGTATATACTAACTCCAATTACTGCTTATCACCTCTTCTTTGTTACCTTGTTCTTGGCTCCTTTCACAGCTGGTTAATTCTAACTTTTTGCCTTGCTGGCATGACATCTTTTTGGACAGACCTGCCTTGGAACAGTCAAACTCCTCAGGGCAAATGAGTGAAGCAGTAAAGAGAAGTCAGATTTCCATCACGAATATTGTGTGGTTACAAGAACGTAAGAGTAGCCCAGAATACCACAATATTTGGAAGCTGATGTACTTACGACCATCCACTGTCTTTGCCTCCAGATGCACAAGATCAGGCTCTCTACCAGATCCCATCATAGACCTGTAAAAGACAGATTAATTCAAAGGTGTTAAAAACAATAGATACCATGAATGTCTGAGAGATCAATTCCACAAGAGATCCTGTTAAACTGGACCTAAAATCATACTCACAAGAAAGAGCTGATCATTTTGAAAGCATTTTGGAGTTTTCCCTAGAATAAACTTGAAAATTGGGAAGAAATTATACCATTTCATGGAATCAATGCCACTGTACTTATGAGTTCTTTATTTCTGACCCCTTCACTTCTTTATACCAAGAGACTCGCTCCTGCTGTTGTTGGCACCTGACAACCCCCTGGTCTAGTCAGAAGGATGCATTTCAGTTCTGGGTGGGATACAGAGACTGTAATTGATGGGATAACAGTCTCTGCCAGTATACTAATTATAGATGTTCCTTTGTATTGGGCATTTTATGCACATTTGCTTAATTGACACTCTTAATGATCAATATTCCCTCATTAATTAAGAAATTTTAAAAGCTCATTTCAACCCAAGACATTTTATCACTTCTGGTCTAATAAAAATGGTGTTCCATTAACAAAAGAAATGTAGGATTGACTCAGAAAATGACTGTTCACTCTGAATTAACAAACAAGATACAGACATTGAGCACTGCAAATAAGGGTTTTATAGACTCAAGCTTTGCTTCCATTGTTGAGGTTGCTCTCCACAGGCACTGCTGACCTCAACAAAGCCCTGGGATATTCCAGTGGCTTGATGGATAGTCTGAATTATGACAAGTATGTGCCAATCTCATCATACAGCAGCCTCAGCAGCATCTCTGACAATCAGCCTTGTTTCTGGTCTTGGCCCTACCATCCAAATCGTAATCCTAGATTAAGGCTAAGGATTAAACAACCAGTTCCTTGTTCGTTGCCTAAACTCTAAGTTAATAGCTGCATCAGGGAAAAGAAACATCCATTTCCAGTGATAGACAAATTAGATGCTGTTCTTCAAAGCCTCATTATTTTTCAGGAAATCAAAAGTGAGGTTCAAACAGTGATTTAGACCTTAATTCAGTTCCCACTGACTGCAATCAGAGGCAGCTCCAGCCCTTAATCATCATGCACATTAACTAATAACCATTACAAAAACGTTAACAATAACAAGACTACTTGTGTCCTGATTAAGCCTTATCTTTGATTGACAAAATTTGTAGCAATTCTCTAGCTAGAAGTTCTTTTTTTTGTTCTCCTTTGCTGGGGACTGGAAGTTTCAGAAAAGGCTCTGAGCAAGCATTGCTTTCACCTCCTCTATTTCTAATAACATTTATGGCAAGGTCTTTTTCTCCCAAACATTCAACTTTCATTTAAAATCTCTTCTCCCTGATAACTGACACCAAGTGGGTGGAAAAGGAGTACTTTTCTAGGGCATTTTCCTTTACCTGCTATCATCAGTAGATTTAGGGCCAAAATCCTGGGGCTGCTAGTTACAATTCAGTTCAAGATAGACAGATGCCAGTGACAAGCAGCTCTAGAAGAGTTCAGAAGGACTAAGCTTGTAATTTGGCATATTTACATTTTGTTCTTGTTTATTCAAGCAGGCTTCAAGCCCACCTGGAACTAGGCTATTGCAGAAGACACAGTACAGCTTTGCCAGTGCATTCCTCCTCCTGACCTCACACAGCCCCACGAGGATGTGAAGTCTCCAAAGAAATAAGGGTTATATTCCAGAGATTTGAATGCTTTGTCTCTTCAGAGACACACAACAATTGTATTCATCCAGCAAAGAACTTGTTGCCCTACTTAAAGCCTGTGACTCTGTAGTCAGGTGCTTCATGGGTTTCTTCCTCACAGTGCTATCCTGACCCCAAGAAACATCTCCAATGCATCTTCTCAGGTAAAGACAGATCGTTCAGAAAGAGATGTCTCACTGACAGATAGGATGTTATTGTCACTGTTGTTTTCACTTGTGATATGAGTCATAATTTACATCCAACTCAAACGTCTTAAGAGTGGTGTATAAATATCTGCACCCACAAAGCTGTGAAAATTAGAAGGCTACAGCTGTAGTGACCTGCATACTACTTAGTCTCACATTATGACAGCCAGTATTGGGACGGCAGAAGCTTCAACTCAAGGTAGAATTAAACCATCAATTGTCTCAAGGATGAACAGAACAAGGATGGCTGAAGCATGACTGGTGATAAACATTATTCATCTACTCAAGGGCTTCCTTCCTTTTGATATCCCCTAACACCTGCAAATTAGAAAGCTGATGACAAATGAAGATGAAAACTAAGGTTCAGAGAATTTAGGGAGTTCCTAAAGTCAAATAAGACATCTGAGGTAGAGGGAAGAATCATATCCAGGTCTTCCTATCTGCTACATCTTTCTTCCTACCTTAGAAAATACACATTCCATTGCTTTGATATATAATGGGCTTAATTTACTTGTGACAGCACAAGGTCATAGTCAGGCCCATAATATTAAATGATAACATGAACTATGAGTTGCAAAGGACAGGCAAAACACAAATACATATCTGCTCAACTCAATATTAGCTGTACACAGCTGACATCCAGAAACATATCACTCCCATCTGGATTCTGCTGAGACCTTACTGAACAGAATTTTTTTAATGTCACATTTTCTTGTTTCATGCTGTTTTGTTCCATGGTAGCCCTGTAATATTTCTCTAGACACCCCTCCATACCTCCTGAAAAGCCACATGAAGTCATATTCATCTTACCCAGTCATACACTACAGATATTTAAGGCTGAGCTAGTCACACTCAAATCTCTTTGCAGGCAGTGAGGAGAAACAGGCAGTTTTACACTGTGGTTCCTCTGCAGTGTTCGATAAGACTTCATGAGAAGACAGAGTCTACTATACGGCATGTAAGAGCCTAGGAGACATTCAGAAATGCAATATTCACCACAACGCGCATGTATAGGAAATTAAGATCATGCTCTTGGTTGCACTGCACCCGAGAGCATGCACTCCATAGGAAGACAGACATAGCCTATTTACATGCATAGGACAATCTGTTCTTAAAGCATTTACTTTAAACAACGTGTTAGGAACTGCGGAATATACATCAGAAAACTTAATTTTTAGTATATCAACCAGATCTGTAACACTTTCATTAGGTTTTCTTGGCTTTTCATTTGGTTGGAGGAAAAAAGCACCACCCTTAAAAGCTGAGGAGGACAATATACGTCTACAAGCCCAACTATTATTAAATAATATGGCATCAGTGTGAAAAGAAACAAAATTAAATGAATAAGCCTAACTGATTACAAAGAAATTCCAGTCCTGACTGATGACCACACAGAAGGTTCTTACACCAAAACTAGAATGATCAATAAATACATGTATCACACACAGAAGAAGGAAACAACAAGCTGGATCTGCCCCAGATAATACCAAAGCCTCAAATTCAGTGTTTCTAACTTGATAAAACTGCCCACTTTACTCCATTAACTTTTGGGTACAGGGTAAGTACAACCTGGTCAACGTACACTTCAAAAAATTAAACAAGAAAATGTGCTTTGCAATTTATAGCTTGTAAACCAAGCACCTTGCAAAGAACAGAGGTACGGGTGAACAACACTGTGGGATCCACTCAGTTACTGATTTCTCTATGAAATTCCTCTAAAAATAAACAGCAGTGGAAAACTTTGCCCTGCCCCACTCCAAGCAACTTTTGTTAGCTACACCAGCAGTACTTTCTTCTCTTTTTTTCTCTATTCTATTCTCCTCTTTCAGCATTCGTTCTCAAAGACCAATCGCTCATACATCCACAAACTTTTCTTCTTGCCACGGTCTATGTTTTCACTTTATGTCAAAATGCCAGCATGCCCTTTTGTCCATCCCTTTAATCTCAGGCTTTCTGTAATACTCCCTGAAACTTCAGTACACCAGGGATATGCTTGCAACACTTTCTGCTGAATGGTGCCTATTGTATTTTTGCTATTAGCTTTTTTGTGTTTTGTTGGTATAATTGTCTGGATGTTTTGAAAAAGGAAAAGGGGGGTGGGGGGAAGACCAAAAAAAAAAGTACAAGGGTGTACAAGGGAGTAACCCCACTGCCTTTACACAGAAGATGCTCACATTATGAAAAATGTAGGACCCCCCCCAGTCCTACCACAAAGTTGCTTCCTAAAATTTTAATCATCATCAAGCCTGCTAAGTAGTCATCTGCAGTTGAGAGCTTCACAAATCGATATCAGTGGCTGCAGTGCAGTAATTGCTCTGAATGCAGATTCTACACCCACCGTGAGAAGCAGCACAGGGAAAAGACCCCAAATCATCCTCTGGTTTAGAACTAGGCTGAAGGAAACAAAAGCAGGCTGGCAGCGCCCATTGCACAGCAAATGCTAGTTGGCATATTTCTGTAGTGACCAACCCCTTGCCATCTCTCTGTCTGAAACATTTCTAAAACCTTGGCTCCTTGGCCTGTCAGCTCTTTTGAGCCAAGGAAATTCAATAGAGACCCTGTTATCCTGAGGTTTCCACCTCTTTTATCTTTTTTCACTTCTGGGGACAAAACCAATTGTTTATGGATGCTGGGAACTGATGAGGCTTGTAAGGCAGTCAGACCACTCAGAACTGCAAAAAGGCATCATTGTGAAGATAGCAAAAGCTTCCACTTGGAGTACTTAATTTCAAAGTACCATTTTTCATGAACAAAGAACTTGAAGCACTAGAATATAAGGACTCCATCTCAAGGGTTTGTGCATTCTGGAAAGTATCTTTGGGCATCTTTGCTTTGGGATACTTGACTTCAGACACAGCTACACCCTGTCTGGGACTATACGCACAAGAAACTCAAAGGCAAACTTTTCCTACGTATTCCTTGTATCATACATGCTCACAGAAGCCAAATAAAAGGTCTTTAAAGCTAAGCAATAAAAGACAACGTTATTTCACAGAATCTTCAATGTAAATGGCCCAGAATGAAAGGCTGGAAGAACAGAAATGTTACTATGCCCTTTTCACAGGCAGAATCAGTGCAAATGTCGTTCATCCATTATACAGGAATAGAGATGTTATGCAGCTTATCCATGTCTCAGAGGAAATGAGCAAGTGCAGAACCAGGACTCCTATGACCATTCTTCACCTTCTTTTAGGGGAAAACAGGTACGATTTGTTCACGCAGCGAAGGTTGGCAGATAAAATGACAGATAACAGTATGACTCTACTAAGGTGGGTGTAATGAAACCCATGCAGTTCTGGCCATTTTAAGCTTATCAGCACTGACTCAGAGTAACTTAGAAGTGGCTGGAATGCAATACCAAACAGAAAGTGACAAATGTCTTGGAAAATCCAGTTTCACTCCTCAACATTAAAAATGCTCATTTGCCTCCGTACCATCTTCTCCTCCCTGCAACCTGTCCCGATTCTCTTTCTGGGCATTAAACTCTAGTTGCATTCTGCAGATGACTTTGTGCTTAACTTGTTCTTTGTTTTGAAATGTCTCCTGACCTTCAGCATCACTTCTTCTCAGCCCCCATTTGAACACAGCTCCATCTCCACATATACAGCATTACACAGAAAGACTAATTAGCTGCACAGACAGGTGGAAGAGAGAACATGCTCTCAGAGATCCTTATGCCAAAATTGTCCTATGAACATAAATATTCTAACAAGCTTTATCCTGTCACAATAGAGCTATAAAGTTGCTCTGTTCAGCACATGATAATGGCTTCGTAATTCAATTATTGGTAGAATTTGCCTTTAGGGATTTATCTTCCTTTAGCCTCAGCACTCATCCGAATCCCTTATCGTAAATCTTGCCAATGCAAAACCAGCTCGCCCATTGCCTCTGGGACACATCCTGCCACTTCATGTTAAAAAACTGACAGCTTATTCCAGCTTAGTGAATAGCAGGTTTCTGTTTTTGTTTTAAAGGACAGAATGAAAACAACAACAGTGGATGACGTTCGCGGAGTCCTCAGTAGCATCAATTTGTTGGTTCCACTGATGCTTCTATACCACTCTAAATCCTAATTGCCATTCATAAAGATAGTAACATCTAGCACTGAACAGGGAGCTTTTTGTCCAAAGATACAAAAATACTCGACAATCAACCTTTAAGTAACCTTCTCTGCATGCTACTGATTTGTTCAAGACCTATGGAAAAGTACAAGACCAGCAGATCAAGTTAGAAATAGGGGCTGAGGAAAATTTTTGTTCTCAGCTTTATAGATAAACTCCACTGATTAGCTAAGAGCACAGGGACCTCATTGATTTGACCAAGATCACACAGTCGTTATGTGGCAGAGACAAAAATAGAGCCAGAGAGTCCTTCAGGCTCCTTTTTCTTTTACTACTATATTGACTTCATGAGGACTTTGCAGAAACCCTCTGTTCCTTTGCTGCTTGCAGAGGTCACAGTGAATCTGCCTCAGGGAGCTTAGTATGGGAAGGAATTCTTGTGGTTTCTTTAGTTCAGTCACTATTATGTGAAATTTTACAGATTCAACTATTCCTAGAACATACTTTAAAGACTGATTTTGAGCTTTAACATCTCTTAACCATATTCTCCTGACATGTTTTAGAAACGAAGGGCCAGGTTCCAGATAGGCATAAATCAGCACTACAATTCTTTCTACTCGGCCAATAAATCTGCTCTGACAATAATCTCATTAAATTTTCCCTGCTACATCTCTGCACTATTCTTTCCCACATTGTCCAATGAGACGAAATGATGTAACTCTGTACAATTCAACTGGTGGCCACTGGGCCAAATCCATCCCGTGGTATGCTTCACTCAGTTTATCACCTTTTCTCTAGAACTCATGGAAAATAGCAGCATAGTGAGTAAAGCTCAACTTCCCCTAGTTGTGGCACCTCACAAGACTGACCCAGAAAAGCTGGTGGCTGTTGCTGCTAATACTAACATAGATGAGTAGGGAAATGGGGGTAGTGGTGTGACTTCCAGGTCATGGAGAATCACTTCTACTCTTACCATCACTTTTTTCAACCCTTGAGGCAGGATTATCCACAGCCTTCCACCCCATGATGTCCACATACCCCACAGCTTTGAAGACAGTAGCAAACCAAGCCTTCTCCCCCACTGCAGTAACAACCACAGCTCTCTGTGGAAAGCTCCAGAGAGGAAACTTGGCTAAAACTCTGAAATAGATGGATGTGATTTCTCAGGATACAATTCAGTTAACACAATTAGATCCCGATTGTAAGATGGTCCTCCTGTCCTACACCGCTTTTTCAAATATTGCAGGAAACGCAAGACATCATACTGGCTTGAAGGAAGAGAAGAGCCTTCAAACTCAGCTCCCTGATATAATGGACCAAACCCACCCGATTTACAGCTTCTCTGCTGGTACAGTCTAATAGGATCACGGTTTCTCACTGTGTTAGAGACACATATTTCTGGCATCTTTTACTGCTGTGGCCCAGTCAGTGTGCTCTGGAGGAGGCCAGGAAGTCATTTACAGCAAGAGTGGAAAATCAACTCTGGTAACACAGTATGCTGCTCATTAAACATACAACAGAAAACAGCAGTGAAACCTTCCTGACAGAGATCTAGAGAAATCTACAGCTAACTTTACCATTCACCCTCCCAATGGCTGCCTTTAAAAGGTGCCCTTTATAGGTTTCCGGAGAAATCAGTTTCTTAGTCCAACATCCATTGAAGACTGGCAAATTCCAGGGTCCTGCGTAGCACCACAGGCTTCTGGTACTAGCCCTCAACTCAGGATTTTGAACCCAATATATGGATGCCTAATGACTTCTGCAGATCCTTAACAGGGGGAAGTGGCTGATGGGAGAGAAGCTGAAGCTTGTGGGAGTCTGTATTCATTTATAAAATGCTTCTGGATGATTTTTTTCAGATAAGTCAGCTGAATTAGGAAAACCAAAACACACTAAACTGTGCATCAAAGAGAATAGAGCCTCTCAGTTCCAAAAGACTTACTCAGGTAAATATACCTCTTCTCCCTGTCCACAACTGGAGGACAAGTCTCAAAGGGGAGGAAGAAGACAGTCAGGTAAATAGATAAGATTCCACTCAGTTATGACTTTTAGGATAACATTCAATTTACTATTTTCCCCCTATTTTTAGAGCCTCTATTATAATCAAATAGATAGGAGAATACTCTGCCAAAATAAAAATTTGGGACTGAACAATTATATTTTGCTCTGATGAATCTTGATTTGATGATGAGTAATAAGTTCTCTCAAGAAACTTCTGGGACCAGAGGATCTGGTTATTACAGACTCAGAGGACCAGAGTGATATCAACATCTGCTGTATGACTTTGGGCAATTTTCTCAGCCTTGCCCAGGGAAGAAGGATATGTATGTTGGAACTCAGTTTCTTAAGAACTAAAACATCATAAATTCAAAGATTCTAAGTGAGCTTTTAACAGCAACAGAAAGAGGATGCTGTGTGTCTCTTTTCTGTCCTTGCTGACCCGCATGGGGCTGGCAAGTCTGTATCTCTGGAAGCCAGACAGGAATAAAATCCTAATTCCCAAGATAAATCTGAGAGATTCCAGCCTCCATTTGTAGCAAAAAAGATAGAGCTACATCTGGGTCCAGCTGTCTGAGAACTGTAAGCAGAGGTTTTCACTAAATCCTTTAAAATGCCAGTGGGATCTTTAGTGAACACTGCTAACAGAGTATGTTTCCTTGCACCCTGATATAAAACTGACCTTTCTGGTGAGGAAATGGTAAATGTCAGGGCAGTTGAATGGTGACAAACTGCTCTAGTGTGCGTTTCTCACCATCAGTAATGCTGACACGCAGCAGCATGGTAAGGGTCAAGGAAGGGGATGGTTACAGATTTGCTCTTCACTCTGGTCCCTGGTAATGTTGCTCATCTGCAGGTCATCTGTATCTTTATGTTAGCAGCCATGAAGCTGCTTAAAAATATGAGCAAGGTAGCAACAGCCTGTGTCACAGAGGCCCGGACCTTCAGTCTGACTTCTCCCAAAGCCAAACTTCAACTGGAAGCAAATGTGCAGAGTTCAATTCAGGGGGAAAAAAAGACAACCATCAAGCAAAATCTCACTACTCTTGCTATTCCTTGTCAGTCATTTGCTTACATCCAATATCCTGAAAACTGTCACAGGTCCCACTGTGATGTGCCCTTCTGTCATGTGCCCACCTCCACTATATTTAAGTTATGAAATACATATATTTTAAATTAAATTTCTACTACACTTCAACTCGTTGTGTATGGCTTGTTTGTTAGATGGAGCGGATGATTTTCTGGATGGGCTGTCACAATGCCCTTTGATTGACACCTTCCCCATCAGCCTCCAGCAGTTGCCCTGCAGTGATTAAAAGGTCTTGTTCAGCAATAAACAGCATCATTTGCAAACAGCCCAGACACCGTGCCATTTAAATTGCCTCAGCCCACCTGGGTGGGCGTGCAAATCTCACCAAGCTGAGATCTGACAAGAACACCGGGACAGTTCGCCTGGCTTGCTCCAACCGCTCGAATATAATGAAGTTTTTAACAGGACTTTGACATGCTTCCCCCTTGATTTTCAGCTCTTTCAGCTGCTTCAACAAACATAGCCAGTGTTTTTAAAATACAGTCTCTAGCCTCCTTTGGAAAAGAAAAGATATATACTCTATAATTCTACCCAGAAGATTAACTTTCTTTGCCATTGCTCGTAAAAGAAACACAAATATAGCCCTATCTACTTGTCCGTCCTCCCAACTACTTACCAGTTTATCTTTTTCTGCCTTTCAGGGTGTATGTATATCTTTGCATTATGTGAAGGGAAAGGTTTGTCGGCTCCTTTTTACAATGTTTGGATCCATTTTCTTCTCCTTCACATACTCCAAGAAAACCAAGATGGCCAGAGTGGAGACAAAACAAAATCTCTTCCCAAACTGACATATTTCCTGTAATGTCTTCAAGGAATTATTAACATCATGGACACATGACCCTACTAGAAGTGAGGTGTACTCTTAAATGGTTTTGCTTCTAATCAGCCTGTTATATGTATGAAGTCCATGAAAGCCCTAAGCTGCATTTTTTGTCCAATTAAGACAGTTATCTTAGAACCATAGAATGATTTGTGTTGGAAGGGACATGGGCAGGGACATCCTTCACTAGATCCAGTTGTTCAAAGTCCCATCCAGCCTGGCCTTGAACACTTCCAGGACAGGGTATTCACAATCCTCTGGGCAAGTGTCTCACCACTTCTATTGTAAAGGATGTCTTCCTTATACTTAATAAAAATCTACCCTCTTTTAGTTTAAAACCATTAACCCTCATCCTATCACTAAAATCCCTGATAAAGGGTGCCTCCCCATCTTTCTTGTAGCCCCCTTTAGGTACTGAAAAGGGGCTATAAGGTCTTCCTGAAGCCTTATCCTCTCCAGGCTGAACAACCCCTCCTCTTTCAGAGAAGAGTTGTTCTACCCCTCTCATCATTAAATCTCTCTAATCTGAAAGTGTGGAGTAGTATTTCTTTTGTATTTCTCCTACTTGCTTGTCTGGATGCAACACCAAAGTAAGCAAAAAATAAAAATAAAAATAAATTGCACTGATACAGTTAACAGTTATAACTTGATATAATTTACTAGTTGGGCTTTTCTATTGTTCATTTTATGCTAGTTTTAAGAAACTTCTAATATTTGACTTTATTTCTCTTTTTTTCCCTCCTTAAGTTTTTCAAGGTTAGGTTATCATTAGAATTAGCTGAGAATCTTTGCAGAAAATGTCTCATTTTTATTAAAAATACATTATATTTTGCAGACATTTTAATGAGGTTTTTAACCTTTATTTTTATTTTTTTTTAGGGCCAGCTTTAATTGTGATACTTTGACTTACTGACTTTCAAAAAATAATTTCTCATAGAAGGCATGTCTTGATCTGAGGACCGGAATAAAAATCTAGCTTTTAATGAGCAATTTTGCCTCTACGTTTTGGCCATATTGAACTATATGCACTATGACTATTTTTTATCAATTACTGGTCATGAATGTTTGGATGTGCAGGTATATCACTGCTGAACTTTGACTGGATCACTTTAAAAATGTAAGAAAAACAATTAAAGGAATCCCCAATATGACTGATTCACCAATTGTGTTCACATTTGTATTCGCTACAAACCAGCACCTTTGCCAAGAAAATTTCACCATAGGAATGTATGCTGAAAATCACCAAGTATCACAAAAATAAACTCAGAAGTATTTAGACAAGGTCTTTATCCAACTCTTCTAACTAGGAACTACTGCATTCTCTTCCCCTACTGCCAACTACATTAGGAAACACTGTGCTATCAGCAATAACACAGGTATGTTAACTTGCTATTTCTGTTTTACCCTGCTAAACTAATATCGTTTAGAATACTCCTTCCTAGTAATTAGGGTGTGTTCATAAAGCACAGCACCAGAATTACTAAGCACCTTGGTAACTTTCATGGATTTTTTTTTTTTTTTCCGTCACAGTATATTTAACAGCAAAATCTCAAGAACCTACCAGAGAAATAACAAAAAACATGAAAATTGTTGATACAGTACAGAACTGCAAGTGCCTTGGAGTTGTATGCAGTGGGGATTCTTTTATGTTTCCATCAGACACGTACCATACGGTTAACTCTGAACAGATTACACTTCCCTCAGTATACCACTTTCACATACTTAGATTACGCAAACAGATATGTGATAAAATACCTGAATTATAGCAATTATTAGAGATGTCAGCTTTACAGTAGCACATCACTAAAGCCTGTCCAGCCCAAATACGCCCTTACAACCTTTTAATGAGGTAGAGAATTACAGATCTCTTTTTCCTCCTTTTCTTATGTTTGTTTGGGGTTTTTTTAAGATGATAAAACTCCAGTCACCCCTTAATTTTAAACATTTAGGTTTATCTGGTCATCCCCCATCTGATTCCTTCCTCCACAGAGAGACGTTACCATCTCTTCCATCACACGTGTGGATGCCAGAGCATTGCTTAGAGCTGTAGGTGGAAGAAAGAAAATGGGAAACAGAGGAGCTCTGAATAAACAAAGAATTCATTTTCATGTTAATGACTCCTCTTAATGAAACAGAGGATATAATAACACAAAATACATATGAGCTACAAGGAGCTGAGCTGTTGCTACACAGAGTGTTTTCTCAGAGTTATGCAGTAGGCATCAGCCGAATGCTTTAATGTTGTTCTTCAGGGGTTTAAATTTCTCTAGGGTGGTAGGAAAAGGGTCTTGTTTCACAGAGCAGCCAGAAATAAGCGAATAAAAAGGAACATTCTCTTGGAAACAGATATAAGAAATGCAGCTCTAAAAGACACTGCAGCTTCAGTGACAGCATTTGCAGGCAGAGCCTTCTCAAGACTAAAACTAGCAAGCTCAGTGGTGTTTATTCACAAGACTTAGAGTGAACCACAAACTATTTACGAGACCATATGCCAGAGTAAAATGGCAATTAAAATATCATCAGTGAGCATTCAGGAAAATGTATCTTTGTTTTCATTGACCATTCAAATCTATTTCAAAGTCTTTAAAGTCTTTTAAACATTCTTTCCCTGTCAAAAGAAGCAGAATTCAGTAAAACCAACCTCAAGAAGGCCCGATGTCAAAGAGTTTGCTTTGTGTTTTCCTGATCTTAGAAAAATTCCAGTTTAGATAGTCCTGGAAGCAATCTGTATTAAAGCAACTCCTCAGCCTTTCTTAGATATTGGAATATAGCACTCATTCTCCACAGATACTATAGCCTTTATTCTCTGCACAATACAGCTTTGTCCTGGTTGATCCCGTCAAAACCATTTGATTTAGAGAAAGCATCAGGGCAGGAGAGAGTACCCCTACAATCTCCTTTCTTTGAAAAGTTGTGACTTCAAGACATTTTCTTTCATTGTTCATTTCTGCACTCAAAAATAACCAAAAATCCATCTTCTGACTTTTCAGATTGATTAGGCTTTGCGTATTTCCAAGGCAAAACGTATCATCAGTGATTAAAAAACCAAAAAAACCAACAAGAAGTCACTGAGCAAGGCTCTACCCAACTTGTACATCATCACTGGCTACAGAGATATTGCTGTACAAGCGTGGATTTCAACTTGTACCTCTGCACCCTCTTATGTCCCGGTGCCCTTTAGTTTTTCTTGCATGAGGAGTCAGCAGTGGTCATGCTCTAAGTGCAAAGAGCTCACTTTAGCGCTTCAGTGCCTATTTTGTCCTCAGGTACTTAGCTGCAAAGAAATGGAAACACACAGAAACGTCCAGTGATGTCCTCTGTGGTGTACATGGTCTCAACTACAAATGCACAGCTCTGCTTTCTACTATGGGTGGTTTTGAGGGTAGACAGTGCCTATATAACTGCAACTAACAATATGGGTTTTTTTCCAGAGTGACAATGAACATAATAAATACAACAGAATTAGATACAACATCGCTTCCACAAGTTGTATTATTTCTACTTTTGATAGTAGAAGTACAATCTAGCTTGCACTGAGGTATTATGCAAGAGAAATTATGTTCAAGGTGAAAATACAGGCTTGCAGTTTCATGTTCTGCTTATGGCTGTAGGGAATCAGATGGGTGGTTGGAACATCTTTTCATCTTTTCAACTTACTCTTTGGCTTTGAAGCTACAAGCCTGAGTTCTCTTATTTGTTAGGTTCTAAGACGCCTTCAAAGTTTGAGCTCCATGGAAAGGGAAAATTATAATTTTCATCACTTTTCTTATTGCAGGCATCCATCAGCTCAATTTACAATAAAACACTATTGTAAATAATGATGGGAAACTTCAAAAGGTTTGGAGTGCAGTACAGGACACAGGGATACCGGAACAGGGACATTCTTTCCAGCTCTCTGACCACATTCAGTTAGTATAATTCTGTTGGAGGTCTCAAAGAGTGGGTCCCCAGATTTCTAGAGCCTTTTGCTTTTATCAACCGAGCAAAAAACAAGGTACATGTGGGGCTGTGTGTCTGCATCTGACTTTTTGAAACCCTGTTAGGAATCCTGTAGGAAAGAAATAGGAGTGATATAAATACAAGTGTCTGTCTATACAGATGCTGACATAAGTTTAAGTTAAAAGGGAATTTAGTTTGCAGAAGCTTCAGCTAACAAAGGTTCTGAGAAATTATTAAAAAGCAGGAACAGAAAACAAAATCCCTGGCATATCCCTTCCAGACAAAGTGTAAATTCAACTTCGGAAGTAAATTTGACCTAGAGCTCTTATTCCTTTCATAAATGAAAAGAAAATATTTGACTGAACCACTTCTGAATCTTGCTATGTTCAAACTCTGTGATTTTGGCAAAAAAAAAAAAATACAGTTTAGAAGCTACCACATTTTAATCATCTGGTTCAGCTCCTCCTGGTTTCAAGATGACTATTTTATCAAACACTTCTCTTTTAAAGGCCAGATTCACAGGACATGAGCCAACTTCTCGCAGGTTGACTACTGCTGAAGCTGAAAAGAAGTCTCACAGTTTTATTCCAGCATAAGCAAAAAGAGGAGTAAGTCAACATATGAAAAACAAAACTTATCTCTGATTTAGACTATGACAACCACATTTGCAGGAAAACAGTCCAGTGTCTCATTCGTTCTTCAGCTTTCTTTTCCACATAAGTAGAAGTTACACTAATTGCTATTGCGTGACAGCATGGAGGTGTTCCAGAGAAGTATTTTACTGCAAGCGTGGTTACAGGGCTTGACAGTGGGTATGCAAATCATTGCCATGGAAAGCAAATGCAAAGAGATCTGCCTGCAATCAGGATCATAAGAAGAAAATCAGTACAGCAGAATCACTGGGTAAATCCGTGATGAATAAAACTAAAGATCAGACTCAAAATAGAAAGAGATTTTCTTGTAGTGAACAACTGCAGAATAAAGTTTGGACCTACATCCAGGGGTTATTTTTCAGCGGTTGTCACCACTACAAGTGTCTGAATCTGAATTGAAATAATCCATTACAGACACCCCATATATTAAGAATTGTGAGATGCTCAGATTCTACCATAACCGTGTCGGTTATGGCCCTAAGTGAATTTAGATATTTAAACAGCATAAGTTAATGCAGCAAAGAATTAAGCTTGCATCAAAGCTTAAGCTTTTAAGCAGGGACAATATTTTAAGGTAGCTGCGGCATCAAACTTGCAAATATTTTGACATCACTGTAACCAACTGACATTCAGATTCAGCAAGAGGAATTTATGCCTGGATCCATACAGCTTGAAATCTGACTAGAAATCTTGCATGGCTCCTTAGAAGCAATACTGCACAGTGATTTAAGCTCATAATGAAGATCTGTGTTTACCTCGTTCAATGGTCATTCAACTGCTCACTTTCAAAGACTGAAGTAGGTCTAATAGCTGTTAAAAGCATAGCACAAGCCACTGGCAGATGTTACCCACAGCAGAAATGCTGGTGTCCTCAAAGGCTCCAAGACTTCTGTCTTTGGTCCTTGCTGGTAGCAGGACGAGATTGATCTCTTTTTTGCATTTGATGCAAAAGCAAACAAGCTTATGCTGAACAGAGTGGTGTTCAAACTTGAAATGCTCACAGAAATTTGCAGAACTCTCCACTCCCAAATCAATGCTTTATTCAGATTATTATTCAGTATATTTCAGTTGTGCATCATCCTTAGCTCAAACACTGCACTTTCAAGTGCTGTATAAACACGTAACAGGAGCAATAATGCTTCTTTCACACCCATTCAAAGTTAATCTCAACAAATCAGCAGTGTAGATTGCATTCAGTCATGTTAACCATCAAGCCCCGACTTCAATATCTTTGTACTTACAGGGGAGCTGTGTCTAGGAAATGAGGAAGAGGTTTTTGGATCTTACCAGTAGAACCTGTTTGGTGCAACTCCCTCATGAAGAAGCAGCCATCTTCTGCCGAACTCCACTGAACTGAACAACTGAGGACAAAAACAAACAGTCACGACTCACAGTAAACCACAAAGATAATAGAAAAATTCTTCTGAAGAAGCAAGACTGTATCACACTTCTGATATAGTGATTTGGACGTTTACTTCCTCCAGTCTCAAAGGGACATGTCTAGGGCAGCGAAAAAAACTGTCTGTGATGTCTTCTATTGACAGAGGCAATACTGAGCTGTGTGACATGGGGCATAACTGGTATTACCTGAGGGATCACAGTATGGGTCCGCCTAATGACCTGCAACAACTGAAAACTCATCATCTACCTCTTTGTGGCACTTCTCGGGTATTAAAATCATGCAGTATGGGAAGGTTTCCTTTTACTTCTGTACACTTATGGTGGACACCAGATGTACAGCTGGTAACGCAGCAGTCTGATATCCTAGCTCTGACAACAGACACACAGACTTGCCCACCTTGATATTATGTTGGAAGGTCATTCTCTTTCCAGTTACCAGTAGCCAGCCCTAGAGAGATTGTTCAGTCACCAAAAAAGTGCTCCAACATTTTCAGATTTCTGTTGCAGGACTGAGTAAGTTTAAATAGCACAAGTTACTTGTACCACGGAAACCCACAATTCTCACTTTGCTCCTGTCCTTCTCCTGCAACCAACTTGACACCTTCTCCTAGTCTGATTACACAAACAATATCCAAATATGCCAATCATTTCAGGAAATCTTTCCATGATAAATACCAAACCAGACTGAGAAAGGTCAGCAAAAAGGCATGTTACAGGTATTATAAATACTTTGACATGTCTTTTTGGAATGATATACAAATGTTACTGTTATAGAACATTTACAAACAGCTGCTCTCCGTGAATGCTGCCATCAGGTAATTCTCAGAAGGATAGCACAGGGGAGGACAACTTGGATTCTGTTTTTCTTCTGCTTTATTTAACTTCAGATTTCTTACGTGGAAGCACTGAGAGGTAATCAACTCTAAACTTTTCTTGCAGATTGATCCCATTTCCCCTCCTTCCCTTGCTTGATAGACTTAGTCAGTTCCCTTTTCTGGCAAGGAAGGGGTTGCATTGCTTTTTTGGAACCGTGATCTGCTTTTTCACATCATTATAGAGATCTTGCAGAAAATGCAAACAATCCAAATCTTTATGCTCAAACCCCGACCATGTTTGGTTTTTTTTGAACAAGTATAGCAGTGGATTAGCAGGGAAGAGAAAGATGGATGCCTGAGAGAACGACTGAGAAGAGAAGCTGATTTAAAGCTTTGGCTTGTTCAGATGAATGATTTAAAGGTATTTTAAGAATTATGAGACCAGGACGTAAGAAACCTTGAGACCTACTTCCTTATGTGCATTACATTCCCCATGTAAACCCCTATATCCTTCAGTTTCCCTACTGTAAAACAGCAGAAGGACATGGAGAAACAAATTACAACAATTTTTTGGTAAACAGTAGACTGTGTATATGTTGAAATCTACTTTAAAATAGGAAAAATGAAAATTCACTTCTTTTTCTCTTCTCCCTTTCCCTTGAAAACCATCAAAAGAAGAGAAAGGGAAGACTGTGGGTGACAGAAGACAACAAAAGTAAGAAAAGGAAAAACAATTTAGCTTTGTGAGTAGAAATACATCAACTTTTAAAACTTCCGTGGTGAGTCTGTTATTTTTCCTTAAGTAGAAGATTCTAAATATTTTTTCATTTGAAACTTTAAGGGACCCTAAGTGTTACTAAGGAAAACTTTCATTTTTGAAAATTAAAGAAAATCAAAGAAAATCTTTTGAAGCACTTAACAGTGACTTTTCAGGGTTTTTTTAGCATTTTTTCCCCCTTCACACTCAAAATTCATTTCTACACTTGCTTTTGTAATGGCAGCAAAAATAAAAACATAACAACAATAAGTTACTGTCAATCTATCTCTCCAATGTCAATGTTTTCCCTTTCTTGGAAAAGTGGTTTCTTCTGTGCCAAGCAATATGCCTGTGACAAGCAGTAATTTAAGTTTTAATAAAGTCCAGATCATCCTTTAATTAAGAACAGGGAGTAACCCAAACAACATGGTAAACACCTCTGTGTTTCCAAGTCAGGGAAATACTGCCTGTAAGCTTTCCAGGGACACTGACTTTCAGATGGCTGAAATCATCACAGTAAATCTTGTTTTCCCCATTTCTGTATCTCTCACCCTAAACCCTGCTCTAATTGCCCCTGAGTGCAATTTTCAGGGGGTTATTTGGCTGGTGGCAATAGCAGTATCCCGGATGAATTAAAGACACCCTGCAAAAGCTTTCTCCGGGCTCCTGTAGCATCATCCTCCACGCCTGCAGTCTCCCTGCAGTGCCAGGTGCTTGAACAGCCCCAGAGCCACAGTTTCCCTCCGGCTCTTTCACAAGACAGCTCTCTTCAGAGGAGCTCTTCACCTGGTGCATCCGACAGCTCCAGCCGCAGAGCAGAAGCCGTGATGCTGCACAGCACCCGGAGAGCCCCGCTCCCTCTGAACGAGACATGATTCCAGCAAAAAGCAGAGAAATGCAAGACTTCTTAGGTTTGTTTCCAAGGGAGGAAATGGATATAGCAATCCCACCGTCAGGACTGGCCTCTCAAATTAGAAGCCAGTGCCCAGCGAGCTGGAGACAGCGCGTGAGAAAAGGCAAGGACTCTCAAAGGAAAATACCAGCTCCCTGGGAACCCATGCCCAAAGCCCGCATTGTCCTTGATGAGACACTTTAATAACCAGGCTTTAGAAGGTTTTGCCTCCTTTGCAAAACCATTACCTCAGCACTAATTTCAGCCTTTACTGATTCACAGCAGCACTAAACCACTTTTAACAAAGGGGGAATCCTACACCCTATATGTCACGCCTCACAACAAGAAAAAAAATTAATCTTTTGCAGTGAGGATTTTTTTCAGATATTTTATTCTAAGTATCATTCATTTCAAGCTGAGTTTATTTAGTTGGACTAGAAAAAAAGAAATATTTGGAAGCGAGGTGTCTGTCAAGTATCAGTTATGATACAGCTGGGATTATTTTTCCCCATTTAGCAATTATAGTGCTTGTATGGGCATTTTTTAAACCCAGCATCATATTTTGTTGTTGTTATAAAAGCCCTTTTTTCTCCTGGGATTTACTGCGACAGACACATGCATACAGTCCCTTCAGAGATGACATTTTATTTTCTTTGGCAAGCACTGCTGTCTGATGACAATTTTCATTATTAGACTGAAATTAGATAATGTCCTTTGCTTCACTTCTTTTTTAAACACAAATAGAAAAAGAACCTATTACAATTTCAATGTATGTTTTCATCTGAGGGCCAAGTAGTGATCTGACATTTCTGTTTTCACTGAAACAAAACTGTTACGAAGTACAAATCCGGTATTGATCTCTCAGATTTGACCCTTGTACAGCAGGGAATAATTCCCTTCTTGCTTCCTCTTCTCTTGTATATTTATTTTTCTATGTAGTACCTGAGTGCTTACCAATCATTAACAGGTTTGAGTTTGCTTCGTTTTGCTTTTTGAAATCCTAATATTCTGCAAAGTAGAAATCTGCCACCTATTTCTTTGAAATGGGAAAACAGAACTGCAAGGGAAAAGAAAAGGCTGTCCCAAGATTACAAATACCTTCTGAGGCTGAGCAGGGATGCAAATAAAATATCCGAAATACAGGGCAAGCCCCCAGCTACAGAATGAGCCTTCTCACAACATGATGCCATGATTTTCTGGAGTAGGGATAGCTGACATCTGAAAACTGAACTTCTTTCTCGATCTACACTATTCCCTGGGATTTTCCCAGCCAAAAATCTGGCTTTAATGAGGTAGCTGAATTATTTGGCTGTTGAAACTGATGGGTAAGAAAGCATGTCATCAGCCAGATACTGCTAGTAAATGCAAATATGCCTTAAAGAGAGCGGTTCCCATTCCTCTCCAGTTCAATCTCTGTGCTCCCCAGAGCCAGTGGGTAACTGCATACTCATCAAACTCACCAGACCAAAAACCTACCCTAACAAAAACCCGTACTTTATCCAAGAAGATAGAAAAGCATTTCCTCATTTAACACCTGACTTCCAAAGCAAGATTATATATACCAAGTATTGAGAACCTGAATGACTCACCAATTCTGATACCAAAACCATCTGAAGGGTCATTTTGCCAGTCAAGACCTATCATCACTCCTTCTGTTCTCGAGAGATTCACTTTCCCAGCCAAAGCTTTCTGTCATAAGTGGAGTTCCTCATAGCTTCAACTTCATTTTAATGCCTAGACAAATTGCTGCAGATACGACTGAGCCAGGGTGCCCCTGATGTTTCATCATACAGCATTTAAACTAACTGGAGATTCTGATGATGGTTCTGTTGCTTTTGCTCATACTGATCTTGAATCCTGTGTTAGTTCCATGTGCTACCTATGCTGATGAGGACAGTCAGTTTTATGCACTGATTTCATCTCATGTAAAAAACATTATGCACATGGAAATTCAGAATCTGGCTAAGAAAAGGTGATTCAAATTTCATGCTGAAAGTGACACGAGGGAAATATTTTAAGCAAGCTCAGAATGGTAGTAGTTCCCATTATTTTTATTTTTCTGAAGAAAATTTCCCTAAAAAAAAAATTTGTAATGGAATATGGCAAGTTTATTTGCTGATTGGATTTATGATCTCTAAGATCATAAAGTAATCAAGAAGCTTACTTTGATACCAAAAGTATATAAAATTTAAAGAAATAACTGCACATGGCATTTCTTCTTCAGAGCAGTCAAAGGCTGGGAGGTAAGATGCTATTCCCACAATCACATTTTGAATCATTTAGAAGATCTATGGACCAGGCTTTTTTCCTCCAACACTGAATTTAATACAACAGAATGTTTTGCAAAAACAAAGAATTTGAAATCGTGCATAGTACTTCCTTCCTAGAATAGGGCATAAGACTCATGATCCAGGGTATAAAAACATGCTACAGGGCTGATTCGGATCTCTGATCTAACCATAAGTTCCACTATCAAGATGCTCTAATATCCTTGAAGCAATAAAGTTCATAGGACATTGCTTAAACTTTGACCATTTTAAATTGCTGCAATGTATTAATCACGCCACGCAGAAGCCATCAATAAGGTTAACCCAATAACTGGTGTTTATCGAATACTGATGGGCAGCACACCAAGTGACAGAGCTTTCAGAGCCCTGCTTCACAGCCCACCCAAACACCGGTGAGGTCTGCAGCTTCGTGGCTGCTTTTGCTGATGAAACACACACTACTGTCATGTAGACTTGTTCAGCACGGTTGTAACACAGCAATTTCTTTTGTGCGTGCTCATCAGATCAAAGCATCCCGGAGATAACCCTCAGCTTTCTTCCTGCCTATCGCTCAATAACTCCACACATACTCTCAGATATGAGAAAAATCAGTCGGTGTTCTGGTTTTGTGGCAGTTTTCAAGCAACCGTATTAGCATGATGTCTCCTGTGTATTCAACTCATGCTAAAAAAGTAGCAGGAAATACATTTTTTCCAGCAGATCTTTAAAGGAATTTGCTTGGCGTATATATTTTAAAGCCACAAAGAGCCACCGGTATCATCAGTCTCTTCTTCTCCTCACAGATGCTGCGGATTCTTTACCACTAAATTCAAACAGTAGAGAGAATTATTCAGGCCAAGAACTGATGGCTGAACTAAATTGTCTCATTTGGAAAGGCATTCAATCTCCATTCCAAAGGATGATGAATTTACTGCTCCACTCAGTATGTTGTCCTCAAGGTTAATTCCCTTCTCTCTTAAAAAACGCTACGTCTGTAGCAGGTAACAGGGTATCCTGCACTTGCTTTCTATTGTGTGGTAAATTTGCTAGGTAGGTTCATAACTGCTTAGATAACTGCACTAAATACATGCATTTCTGTTTAAAAAGGTGTATCGTATTAGAATAAGAACAGAAGAGAAAAGGCTTATTACAGCAGAATTTAGGGCAAAGTGTCAGAATTTTCATGCATACATGCGTATCTTTAAATTTAAAAAAAAAATTATTATTGTTTATCACTTTTATTAAAACCTATGGCTCCATGTGAATTTAGTGTTGACAGGCACTTTGTATAACAAGAAACTGGAGCCATGTCAGAGAATGTAGTCAAATCAAATGACAGAGGAAAAAAAGGTAAGTCATCTACAGAAAACCAAAGGGAGTTGCTTAAAACCGCAGAGATCAGTGGAGGACCTAGTGATATGAAGCAAATTTCTTTATTCCTAATTCAGTGAACTGTCCAACTCCAATGGAAAGGAAAGAAGTATTTTTTTCATGGAAGTAGGAAAATTGGAGTTATGTAGAGCACAGAAAGTCTTACAGAGAAACCACAGATCTTCCCATAGCTATGAGGATGCATCCAAGGATCCCAAAACAGCAAAAGAACAAGTTCTCTAGCGGTTCAGAGCGCTGATGTTCATACAGATGGATAAGCAAGGACATATTGATTTGCCTAAAGATGAGTGAGTCAGTGGCGAAGAGTGCACTGATTACTGCTCAAGAGTCTTTCCTTCTGTTTCACTGATCACACTCCTGGCCCAGAAATGCAGCTTCTTCTCTGGACTGCCAGGCTGCCACTGGGCTCTGCTAGTTGATTATTTTTTTTATTTTTCTCTCTTATTATTTATTGGAGGAGGAAAGAACGTTAGAAATTCCTCCCATTTCTAATTTCACTCTTTATTTTAAATTGTTACCCCAGCCTATTATGCTTAGTGAGGTGCATGGAAAACTGATGGGTGCACTACGATATAGTTTGTACACTTACTTAAGGCCAATTAAAAAAATAAACGATACAGTTTGACGATGCTATTGTTCTTACTGAGACAATGCTGAGGAACTGATTGTATGAGAAGAAAGGAGGAAAAATACTAATAAAACAGCCAGATGAATGGTTTTGATGTCCCTTCATTATTCATTTTCAGTATGCTGTTTGCCACCAGATGCTAATGGGTTTGCCTAGAGATAAGAAGGCATACTTGCAAAGAGTTGTGTGCAAGATGTGTCATCAGGATGCCTGGCTCATGCAGAAAGAGCCACGCTGCAAAGCCTGGGACAAACACCTTTTAACGTGCAAATTCCTTCCTACTTTTTCCATGTTCAACAACATGTGCCAAAGAGAATCAAGTTTGCTAGAAAACTGGCTGAGTTGATTAGTGGTGCCCTAAATATTAACACAGTGTAGAGCACTGCAGGGGTAATGCCACAGGGAAAAGGGAAGTTATTCACATAGACTAATGCTAGCTCCATGCAAACTAGCTCCCTGGTTTTGTCTGTAGTCTGTCAAAAGAGATAGGCTTTTTCTAGAGGATGATTCAAAGTGGCTAATGCTTTCTATTCTAGAAAAGCTTTTTTTCCCCTCCATTAATTTTAGATGGGATTAGCCTCCCTCAGCTAACAGTAGCCCAAGTGAATAGTCCTCTAGATTCTAGGTGTGGGAAAAAAAAAAAAAAGACACCCCAAAATAACATTGCTTGATGTTAACAGCAATTTTAAAAAAAACTGTGGTCCGTTTCCTGATAAAATAAATCTGGATTTTAATCCCTCTTCTCTGGTTTATGTAAGCAGTGACTGTCGCCACTGGAATTGGGAAAGTGTAACTAGAAACAGGAACCTCTGGAGGCCTCTGGTCTGACTGTTTTCTGAGCACAATCACCCTCAAAGTTAGATCCTAATGCAGTGAAATGAAAGGTTTTAGAATTATTAAATGCATCCAAAACAGTTTATCACATCTTGAAGAGTGAATGCAGGCTAGATCTATGGCAGATTCTCTACCGTCAGATATAAGCATTAGACCAAATACAAGGATAGATGGGGCTGAAGGTACTTTTAAGAGCTGGCCTGTTCTCTCACTCAGATATCCTGCAGCCATATGCATCCTGATCCTCTAATTCTAAGTGGTTCCTCTGTCATCCCTGATATATGAACACCTTTCTCTTCCACTTGAATGCCCGAGGAGCGGACCTCCTTTACTGTAGGAAACTGGAGATGATGACATAGTTTGATGACAAAAAACATACTGTCCCACAAGCAACAGAATCCTGATTTGTCAAACTTCACCACTTCAGCTATAGAGTGTAGTATCAGTCCCTAACTCACTGATCTACAGCATGACATACATGGTAAATAAAGGCAGACAGATGGAATTAGGTACTTGGGAAAAGCCAAAATGAAAAAAATAAGAAGAAAAAAAAGGAAACTTAATCTTCATTTACTATGGCTGTGTTGATAGAGTTCCTTTATTCTGGATGCCTTGCTTTTCATTTAAAATAAGAGAGAAGAAACAAGAACAATAACTCCATTTTAAACCAGCCTTTTTCAGCCTCTGATGCTGCCTTTCAGTGCTTGAGTGCCTTTGCACATTTATTCCCGAGCAATTACAAACCTGTATTTCGTCCGTCTGACTTCTGTTTCCCAATTTCACCTGTATTTTGTCTCTCCAAATAGCTCTGTTATTCATGGTTGATTACTAACCGTTCCTCTGTGTGTCTGACCCATCTGAATAGCAGAAGATGTCTCCACATGAAGTAGAGGCTCTTACATCCCACCCTCTGATTACACAGCAAACCACTTTTGAAGATTACATAGTAATCCATAAGCAATACTCCCCTAAAGTATAGACCTTCATCCTACAAGCCAGCTGATTAAACCCACGAGAGTTCAGACATATAAGACCTTCAACAGGCTTTTGCCTCACAAGCAATGCTTTACCGTGTCTGAAGTTTCCTCCTGATTTTTAACTCCTCTTATACAGAAAACGGAGCCGCATGCAGTCCTTCAGCAATCACGTGGTAAGAATCAGCCATGTAACAACTATAGTTTCAGCCAGAACAATGAATGCAACCATGAAGCAATTAGTGCAGGCGGCAGATGGTTTGCTGCTCTTTTTTTTTCTTCTCAAGACTGGCAGAAAAAAGTCATGACTGAACAAGGGACTGGTCTGTCAGCAGTGGTGATCCAAGTCTGCAGCCCAAGCCAGAGACAGGGGAGAGAGATATGTGAACAAACGCAACTGAGTCGCTGAAGCTTAATGAGTTACTGCTTGTCAGCTGAACCCCAGCAATTAACCAAGTTCACCCCCACACAACACCCAAGAAAATGGGGCATAAAATTACTTCAGTTAACACAGATTTCCCTAGCATTGACTAAACCTCTATTCAACCAAACAAAAAAAAGATCTGTATCATGGTGACAGTCAGTGGGCTGTGAAGAGATCGAGGGAAGATGCAACGTGACCCATTTCCTGTTCATTACAACTGAGCAATGAGAGGCATGCACAAACTGTTGGCTTTACACCCCCATCAGTCCTGAACTGGATGGACAACTTCTAAGAAAAGAGTCCAGAACCAAAGCGATTCCTGTCTCTCCAGCTCTTATTCTATTCACCACCTGATTTTCCTGGTCCCACCTGCTGCAATGATTAAATGCAAATGGATGGCAACAAAGACATGGCTGGCTAGAAGGATGTAAACATGTTTTCTAGTCGATTCTCACCTCCCTCCTGACCGTCAATAGCAAAATTAAATGACTGTGACAATCCTAACTGGTCAAAATCCAACTTACTCTTCTTACAGCTCTCATTCACAGAACCTTCATGGTCTCTTCAGTCAGTAGCATCAAAGTCAGCGCTATCAAAATGTAAATTCCCTACCATGCAGATACATCTTCCTTGGGTGACTCTTAGTCCGTGTGCACATACTGCTTGGAATTCAAGGAGTAATGGATTCTTGTTCCTTAAAAGCGGCTTTAGCATCAGATAGCAAAACAGCAAACAGCATTGTCGTTTGTTCCAGACTACCCTGAAGCTCCCATTGCGGTTATCTAAATACCCACAGGATGACCTCTTAATTACTCTGAGAAAATTCTGCCTGTGGATATAGAAGCATGAAACCAATGGGAGTCATTTACACTCAGCCACAGGCTGAACTTGACCCTTACTTAGTTTGAGTACATTTAATTTTTAGTCCAACCTGAATAATTTTGCCTGTTGGTTACCCTCCACGGTTCTTGGCTAAAGCTTGTTTAAGTCAGAAAATGTGCCCATTAGGCTTTAAAGCAGAAACCAGGCCTGTGACTCATACCGACACAGAACACTTCTAAAATTCCATTGTAGAGTTGATTGGTACTGATCTACAGACTTTGTGCTACATGATTTCTTTCTTGCAACTACAATATTGAGTTACCAAGTTATCCAACTTGCTAATCAATGCCATAACACAAAGAGATTTTACCGTATAGCCTGCACCCTCACTCCAAACATCCCATATACACAACTCCAACACCAACCCTATAAACTGAGGTTAATGCACACAAAGGCCCTTCATTCTTATATCTGGATTTGGTTTTGGTATTCTGTAGAAGAAGAGTGTGAGTTTCCTGCGAAATAGGAACATATTTGCTAGTAGCCATTTACCATAGGAGAATTAGCTGTATGGACTCTAATTCAGAATTATTTCCTGAGCAGGCTGGCTACTAAGACAGCTGAAATTAATTTTCTAGTACATCCTAATTTTATTTGACAATTTTACCACTGAAAGTTTCATTGATCCTCATGTAATAAATTTCCTGTCACCAACACCCAGTAGCTTTAATTCCAAAGAGTCCTAAAAGACAGCAGAGACCAGAATCTTTTCTGTTTCCTATCAGTCCAGAGATTTCAACAGTTGCAAGAGAAAGGAAACATTCTGATCATGTCTAATTACATACTGAATACCCAGAAATCATTCAATCTGCACCTTCCTCTGGAATAAATCATAATCACAGTATACTCTACAAAAACACTGTGAGAAAGATGAGCGAAAAATGCAATTGACTCTACCAGAAGGATTAAGCAGGCAAGATCCACTTCCCATAGGTGGGAAGATATTAAGCTACTGGCCTGGAAAGATACGGGTTTCCAGCTTAAAGTACCGGACTAAACTTCTTTTCAAAAAATTTGCATAAGATCATTTTGTGACTTATTTAGCTTCCTTATGTCTTTATTTTGCAGGTTTATAGCTTAATTTAGGATAAAGGAAAATTATTTGTTTAATGTTTATAAAATGAATTCAAGTACACAGATGGAAAAAATCATAGAATTCAAATTTTTATGTTGATATTCACATTAAAGTATATATTGAACAATTCAGCCAATACTTTGATTATTGTTTAGATTCAGATTCTCATAGATTCATAGAATTATTTGAGTTGGAAAGGACTTTAAAGATCATCGAGTTCCAACCCCCCTGATATGTGCAGAGACACCTCCCACTACAGCAGGTTGCTCAAAGCCCTCTCCACCCTGGTTTTAAACACTTCTACAGATGGGTCATCCATAATTTCTCTAGGAAACCCGTTCCAGTGCCTCATCACCCTCACAGGAACAAATTTCTTCCTAATATCTAGTCTAAATCTCCTCTCTTTCAGTTTAAAACTTACTCCTTTTCTTATGGCAACATTCCTTGATAAAGAGTCCTTCCCCATCTCTCTTGTAGGCCCCCTCCAGATCCTAGAGGGCCGTTCTAAGATCTCCTCGGAGTCTTCTCTTCAACAATCCCAACTGTTTCAGCCTGCCTTCACAGAAGAGGTGCTCTAACCCTCTGATTATCTTTGTGGCCCTCCTCTGGACCTGCTCCAAGAGGTCCATGTCCTTCTTATGATGGGGGCCCCAGAGCTGGATGCAGTATTCCAGGTGGTTTCGCTCAACTTTCTCTTTGTCGAGATGCATTGCTTGTGAGCTTGGAGGAGGTGATCCTTGAATATTAAACCAGTTTTCTTTGGCCATTTTTCCCTCCAGGGCTTTATCCAATGGCACTCTACCAAGGAAATCCCTGAAAAGGCCAAAATCTGTTTGCCTGAAGACCAGGGTAGCAAGCTTACTGTGTGCCCTCCTTGCTGCCCTAAGGATCTTGAACTTCACTAGCACATGTAAAACAAAACTGGACTGCTAAATTTCTTCGTATAAAGATGTCAGGATATTTCATTCTTTCACCCATGCTGAGAGATCAGAGAATCGGTTTTGTCTGTTTTCTAATTTTATTCAAAAACATCAAGATGTCAGGATGTGAAATCTGTCATTTGTCAGATCTAACCAATGGCTAGTCACTACACAGTTGAGTTTATCTGCTATTGACCCCTAGCCATCAATTCTCATTAGAAGTTTTTTTTGCTAGATCAAAATGCTTACTCATGTTTTGTTTTCTCCCCATCAAGATGCTTAGACACAACATATTTCGCTTTCAATCTGCTTTTTGGTACACTACACAGACTGAGCTCTACCGGTCCTTCACTGGAAGGCAACTGGTTTGCAACTATTGATGTGGTTGATTTTCAAAAAGTTCTAACAATAAGATCTCTTAAAATCAAGTCCTATTCTGTTGTCTCAAGTTGCACAGCAAAAAATCAAGTCAAATCTCACAGTATATTTATTCGGCTGATGGATTACTCATACTGGAGGAACTAGACTTCAAAGGAAATCGATTCACTGCTACTTTTCTCTTAGAAAATCAAAGGCTACTTGAAAATATACCAAAAAGATAGGAACCAAGAGTGTCTCATATTGTTCTTGGAGCTACTGCTAGGATGCAACAAGAGAATTGTTAAACAAGAGGACAAAAAGCCTCATTAGAGGTTGGTTGCTCCTATCATGAAGGATCCTAGCTGTCTTTGGTGCCCAATGCCTGCCGCATGATACTGCCAGAAGGACTGACGAATAAATGCCCTCCTTGCTGTCATTCATAGAGCTCTATGTCCCAAGAACACAGCAGGTGCCCATGTCCTTCACTTTGCCCTTTACGTTGAGGCTTACTCAATGTGTTTTGCTTGGAAATACCAGGTTGGTATTTCCAAAGACTGTCCTGGTATCACCCAAAAACCTGTCCTGAATGCTCTGCAGCAGTTATGTAGAGAGATGGAGAAATCTGAGCTTGTTCCTAAGTAGACAAAGCGAAATGTTGCCAACAATTCTTACCTTCTGATCTTGGCTGTATGCTAAGATCCAATCTTCCTGCTTGGGGTGGAAGAGCAGACTATGGATGTAGAAGTTCAAACGGTATTTTTGATAGGTGGCCCCTTCATCGGAACTGATTAATAAGCTGCTCTCAACTTCTGGATCAGTCAGCAGCATAATCTACACAGAAGGGAAAGATGAAAATACAGCAGTGAAGAGGAGTCAGATGGAAAAATAAGCAAGCAGCTAGGAACTTCAGATAAGCTTATTAAATATGTCTATTTCAAAATGTTTCAATGTAGTATTAAAATTAAGCATAGCCAAACTTTCAGTAAGGAAAACAATATATTTCAGTTACGTATATAAACATAACATGTGATCAAATAGGCAGAATGACTTTACTGCTAGTTAAAACAGACCTAAATAAACCTATGCCTAGGTTATCAGAAAAGTCAAACCTGACATTTTTAACACCAGAGTGCAAACTTACTAAGTTACCAAACAGCCACAGTGGGCTGCCAGGGTCTTCATGAATGAGCTGTTGGAATGGCAGACAAAATGTTAGGTATTAAAGGTAAAACGAGAGACGCACAGAGAATTATCTCTAATGGTGAGCTTTGTTAGATTCCAGCAGAGTTTTCAAAGGTGACAGTTTCATTGCCTGAAATGTTATAGCCTGGCTGCTTGCAAGAAGCAATATTGCTTTGGCAGGAGGACACATTTGATAATGTTCTTTCCATCTCCAGTTTCTATGGCGCTGTGAATTATAGATTCGGTAGCATATCAAAAATATTCTTCACACAGCAAAGTTGCATTCTAGCTTTGTCCAAGATTGTTAGTTCAGGAGTGAGTAGAAGATATACAGCTCGCATTTGTATTAGCTACTTCTCCCCATTAACTGCGGTATTAATTGGTCTGTATTGCTGATGAATCAGGGAGAATAATGAGATGCTCCTCTCGTGTGTCTCTGCCCAAGAGAATATATAGGTTTGAGCAGTAGAAAGAGATCATTTCAGCAAGCAACAAAGTAATACCCCTAAGGGATGGGAATGAGGCACCATGAATGACAAACATGAAAAGTTCTTAAGAATATTTGCCTGGGAAGGTATTAAAACCTTGAAACATTAACTTTCTTTTTTTTTTTTTTACCTTTTTTTTTTTTTTTTTTCTTAAAGTACTGGTGCTGCTGTTGTTTTGCAAATGGCAAATACTGATCTGTTCTTAGACAAGCTTGAAATGAAAGGATCCACATCTGGTCTCCCTCAGAGTAAATTCCTACCTGGGTCAGAGCACTACAAAAATCACACACTCCATTTCATTTGCTTTCTTTCCCTTAGTCAAGCAGAGTAACTCACTACCTATGAATTACAGGGTGTCATAAAAGTCTTGATAGACACCAGGTGCTACAGAACTATTTGTATAGGAAGGTGTAACTACACATATAATCTACACAGGGATTGTCCTTCATTGTTGGGTAACTGCCAGACGTTTCATCTATCTCTAGAGAACTCCTTGGCAGCATAACAATTTGGTTGAGGACTTGGAAGGTTGGGGTTCCCCAAAATCCCCAAACCTTAATATACCAAGTGATCTTAGAAGAGTTATGTTATCACACCATATCTCAAAACATAAAATAGGGTAATGTCTCCATTGTTGCATAAAGTTACGGTCTCCTTTTGTATCTCTACTTGACTTTTGAATTCTTGTGATGAAAACATGCATTATTAAACATCATTATGTTCATTTAACACTTTCAAATATATCAAGTATGCCACCGATGTGATTTCTAAACTGAAGATTGCATGATAGAAGCTACACAGAAAGCATTAATAATCAAAATGTCAATACATAGATCATCCACTCTCACTAAGTAGCCTATCCAGCTTCTGAAGCCAAAAATTATATTGTCATGTTTATCAGTGGGTTCTTTTTTCTTACCAGTCTAATTTCTGGGACAATATTCCTATGGTTAACATTTATCAATTCAGGCATTATGATTTTCCTATTTTTATTACTTCCTTTCTTGAGTGGATTTTGTTTATGTTGGTATTTGAAAATATCACAGCACAGCATTAATTTGGACTATAGTAACTAGAGCAGAAATAAGCACAAATCAATGGGCTTGATCCAAGCTCCCTGAAGTTAATAAGACTCTTGTCATTGACTTTGTATTGTGCCTCCAAGGCAAGCTGTTAATCAAGATCCACTCTAGTCTCACATGTTTCCTTCTACCTGCACAAGGAACTCATCTGACCTCTTCACTGTCATATCCAAGCACATCACCACCTTAACATGTTTTCCGTCAGGCCACTCCTCTGAAGTGTGAAAGTGCTCTTATCTCCATTTCTTAGAAAGGGAATTGAGGGAGAAACTTGAGGCACTGAAGCAGCTAATTCCTCATTCAATCAATAAAAGTTAAGTGCCTAAACAGACTTGCCAGCACTGCTGACTTTAGCTTTAATCTGCTACCTACCACCCTGGGCTATTACTGCTGAGTTTTCAGGTATCTACAGTTTCCAGAAGCCTCAGCTGTTGCATCGTGATAACCAGCCATTCTGTACATATGAAGCGTTTCAGGACACATCAGTTTTGCTACATACACCAATAGCAATAGTGTCTTCGATGTAGCAGAGCTGTGCTGCAGATCTACATGAGGGCATACAGAGACAGGGGAGGGAGTTGATGGATGAGTCTCCAATCATTAGTCAGATTATTAACTATGAGACCAACTTTCAGTTCTGGGACAGCACTGTCTGCTCCACCGTTGTACCCTGGCATTGCCAATCTTTTTGCATGGATGCCATAAACCAAAACAAGGTAGAATTGACTAAGCAGTCACTACTCACATCACAGTCAGCATAGCTTCTTACAAGATAAGAAAAGCAAATGTAATTACAACATATCTGCATGTAAATAAACAGAATTACACGCCCGGAAGATAGCATTTACTGGATAAGGAGCAGAAGTTTATATCTGTATGAAAAAAAATCTGTTGAAATGAGCAAAATGCTGTGTGTATCTACATGAACTTTCCTGATCAGACCAGGAGTGTGCTTCTGAAATGAAACCCCCAAATATTTTGGGAAAATATCTATAGCAAGTCCTGAATTCTGGCTCATACCACAGTGGTCTTGGAGTACAGGAACTGAATTCCCTTTCAAGGAAATAAAACCAGAATAAACATTGCAGGACTGCATCTGATGTGCTCCTACCACCACTGCACATTTAACTCAGAGTAGCAGGTTAGCACCAAAGTCAGACCCTCTGCCTACAAACTGCCCACATTGTAGACAGGTGTCATCCCAATATCAGTCACTTCATTCTACAAGTCACTTCCTACAAGTTAATGTAGTTCCAGCCACATTAGCTTAGTTTTATTGCCTAAGTTGCCTGAAAGACAAATGAGAAAGGAGTGAAAGTACAATTAATTTTAATGGTTTTGTTGTTGCCTTATATAAAATACAGAGGAGAAAAAGATTTTAGAGTTTTCTTTCAAATAAATGAAGCCAATTTCTGCTGTGAAGTAGTTTTGCACATTGACTTGACACAGTTGCTTATACAGAAAATAAAAGCGGACAGAAACATGCTGAACAGAACAGGAAAAGCACAGAAAATAAAACCAGTCACAATTAACAAAGTAGATACAAATTTAGAAGTCATAAACTGTAATATCTAACATTACCTAAGACAACAGATAAGAAAAAAAAATATTTTTATAATTTCTGACTTCACGATAGAAAGCATGTTGGATTTACTTAAATAAGTAAATTTTATCACTCAAAGGAGCACTATTCCTTTTTACAGGAATCACTACTACAGTATCACTACTTTCCCAGCTAACACTAGTTTGTGGACAAGCATATTCTGAACATCACTGAGGAATCAACATGGCTTTGGCGCGTGAAATTCACAACCTAAATCTGTCCAGGTTCTTAGAGCCAGTAGGGAAAGACAACTTAGCTGATAAAATCTAATAGGATTTGTGAGGGTCTCCCTTGCCAAAGGATCTGGAATTGTCAGAAGATAAAAAAAAAAACTTTCCATAGATTAATTCATGGTTAGAAGATCAGTGCCAAAGGGTAGCGAAAAAATCTTTCAGTTACCACAACGGAGAGAAGCGTTCACTTGGAATTTTCTTAATGCTTTGTGTTGTTTAATTTATTCATTAATGATCTGGAAAGAGGGAAGGAAAGACAGATGGTGAAGTTTGCTAATGGCAGTAAGGTTTCAGGATGGTGAAAACAAAAGTCAGCTATGAAGATCTGTAAAAGGTTTCCACAATACTGAGTACTTGACAATAAAATAACAAGTGAAATTCTGTGATGATGTATGAAAAAAAAAATACAGTTGGGAGAAAAGCAATAGCAACATAAAATACAGAACAACAGACTCTATGGAGATACTTCCTTCAGGAAAGGAGTCTGAGGGTCTTAGTGAAGAGGTCTGTGAAAATATAAGCTCGGTCCTCAGATCATATCAGAAAATCCCCATTGCAGCTGTAGGAATTATTAGGAAAGAATTAGACAGCATAACAAATAACACTATTAGGTCACTGTAAAATATACCTGCATCTTTAACACTGGGTGTTGTTCTCATGCTCCACCTTGAAAATAAAAGTTAAGGCTACAGCAGAAAACAGAATGCCTATAAAGGTGATTGAAGAAAACTATGAAACATTTTCCATATAATCAGTAAATAAACAAACTATTCAACTTCCTAAAGAGATAAATGAGAGGCAATTTGACCAAAGGCTACAAAACTATGAATGGCCTGGAAATGCAGAGAGGAAAATTATTCACTCTGTCATAATATAAAACTCATGACCATCAAATGAAAATATCAAGAGAGAGATAAAAAGCATAATCAAGGTCATGATTTTTTTAACCTGGTTAAGCCACAAGACTCCTTGCTATAGTTTGTTGCAGATGCCAAAAGTTTATATAAATGGGAAAAAATGAACAGATAGCGTTCCTGGAGAGAAAAAAAATAAAAATCTATTAATTCAGAAATATTGCTGTTGGCTCCAGAATGTGAACCACAGATTGCTGAATTCCAGGAAAATATAATGATGTAATTGCCTTGATCTGACACTGTCCTCTCAACAGAGACTGGATCTGGTTAAGATTCAGTCTGATTTCGCTTGGCTGCTCTTAGGCACATCACTGGAGAGTGAATGAAAATTATAAACAATAACCTTATCAGTTTGGGTGGGCTGTTCTAGCAACTTCTTATGTGAAGAACTGGGCCCATCATCTTTATCTTGACAGTTTTTAAACTACCTCTGATTTCACCACTACAAAATAAAGCTATTAAAAAAAAGGTATATGAATCTGCCTTTCAGTGCCAGGAAAAGCCCTTAGTAAAGGGATACTTATATATACACACTATATATACATATGTATTTGTATATATATGTGTATACATATATGTATATATTTTCACTTAGAGTGCCTCTGCTCTGGTTTATTGTTGTCTTACGTTAAATAAAAATGAAGAATGAGGATAAGCCAAGACTTTACTTCTCCCCAGCAAAAGTAATTGCTCTGTGTTCAGATGGGTGCCCAGCAATGATCAGAATCTGCTTACTCACACCAGGCACAGCAAGCACAAGCTGCACTTCATGATGCTTCAGACAGATTGGGGTTTTTCTCTGTAAAAATAGTCAATAAAATCGACACAGACTTTTGCAACCAAATGCAACGCACCCATTAATCATCCACTCCCTGGAAAGGGAGAAACTTGATTTGCTTTTCCGAGAAGTGACAAATGAACACAAAACATAATTATAGATCTTAAATAGTCCACACTTTTTTCACCCTGTTTTTGGTGCTAACTCTGCTGATGGCAGACTGCCCTTGACAATTATGTGGATTTTTGCTGTCCTCATAAAGAAACACAGGAACACTTTGCAAGAGGATTTTGATTTTGCTTCTACAGATGAAATTCTGATCCTTACACAACTGCCCTGAATGCAAGATTCAGTGGCTTAATCAACACAAGTCTCAATCTTCTATCTTAGCCCCTCATATCTCTACTTGGACTTTTTTTCTACTTTTTGCTAACATTTTTTTAGGAAAGAGCACAGTGTCACTGCCATACAAGAGCATGAAAAAAAAAATTCCAGTATATTTCCTAGATTCACCTGCTCTTTCACTCACTTCTGATGTATCAACAGATCTGAATGGTATCACCTGACCAAACAGAGGGATGAAATGCATATCAGGCCAAATCCACTGGAAGAATCTTCACCCTCTCACCTATTATACGCTTCATTCCTAGACCCAACACTGATGGCCCACATGGAACAAGTAACGTTCCTCCCAGGAGAACAGAAGAGTGAGATAGAGCAAAAGAGGAAAACAGCAAAGAAGAACAGAAACGTCTCACTACTAACATCCCTTACTAGAATTCTCTAAACAGTGGAAATTTTTTCCCCAGCTTCTTTGCATGTCAGTTATATAATTTTAGAGAGTTACAGGGTCTGGCTTATTTGCATGGCAACTGATTGCAAGAGCATCAGTGCCATGGAACCCCAGCATGATGAAATGCAATTTCTGTCACTTTGCACATTGCTTCTGAATCTGGATCACCATTTACAAGGCATGAAGATTGTGTAAAGAGAGAACCTGATTCTTCAGATTCAGCAATTCACATGTGCATTTCAAAGCAATGTGCCCTCTTTTAACTAATCAAACTCATTGCTTAAGCTTTTTCAAGACCTAGAATAAGAAAGAAAATCAAACAAACCAAATAATGTAACTGCTTTGGCCGTGACGTTCTGAAATAAATGCAACACCACTGTAACACAAATTAGATCAACTCCTTTTACAGGACTGAGTTGCTGGAAGTGGTTGCAAAAGCAAATAAATCAGGGACAAAACTACCACAAAGAAATAACTCAAGCATTTATTTGGATATTAACAGATAAAGAGGAGATGGAAGCCTTTGAAAAGTTTAACAAGATTTGCTCAAGGGTTAACACTGACTGCTGCAGAACTGAGCTCATGAGTAATGCCACCAAAACTTGGCCCAAGTCTCTGCTTTAAATAAATTGGCTAACAGTATTAGCACCTAAATGAAAACATGAAATGAGGTAGAGCTGACAGATTTGAAGCTGTCTCTATCGCCAACTAAAAGACAAGGTTAGTTGCCGAGCAATTTCATTAAGACACCATTAAAATAATACGCCAATAATTTGATCAAGGCAGCGTGAAGTGTTTTATTGCCAGAAGTTCTTGTTAACTCAGAAAGTGCAGCAATTTTGTAGGGAAAGAAAAGACTTCAGTGACAGAATTACAATTTCAACACTGGAGAAAAAAATAATAATGCCTCTGAATGATGACCTGGTTTGGAACAGTCTCAGAAATAAGCAGAAACAACCACTTTAATACAAGGAAAAGATCTGCAGACAAGTTATTTCGCAACTATAACTCAGTGACTTAAGAATAAAAAGGTTCTCATTCATACAAAGACACATAAGTGAAACTCATTAAATCAGCCTGCACTTTACTGATATGGAGGGTAACAAGCTCCAGATCTGTCCCAAACAAAACTGTACTCCTAATTACTAGATAGTGTAATTCAGATTCAAACTCAATCCAGATCCGGACAGAGGAAACTCTAGCATCATTTCCCTCAAAAACCTACAGGAGGTCCACAACTGGTATGATACTACCATCTTCCTCAAATCTTGGCTGTGCAAAGGTAAGAGAAATGATGTGGGGAAAGCTTCGGGGGGAGAATTCATCTTGCTTGCACACACAAAAGATTCAGTGCTTACTGAACGCTAAGACAATCTCCTGTCACCAGAATATAAGATAGCAAAGGAACATCTTTTAAGAAAGAAAAATTATCACCTGCCAATATTTTTGAAAGCTGGGTTTGTACAGTGCTCCTAATAGAAGAATTGTTGAGAAGGGCATTTGGCATCTTGATGAATGTGGTCGGAAAGAAAAAGCTGGTTAGTGGCTGGAGAAAAGAATCCATTTACCCGTTCTGTATTAGTGAAGAAGTTTATTATAAGCCAAAAGTGACTGCAAAAGAAAGCAACCAATGAAAAGTCTATCTTTATTTTTTTTTTTTTCATCTGTGGAAATCAGCTGTGGTTGTTTTACCAGACAGAAAAAGTGAATGTAGTTATCAACTCCAACTTAAAAAAATAAAAGAAGCACTGTATAACCCCTTTTTATGCAAGCTTCAGAGACATAAACAGTCACTTCCAAAAATCTACTGATTGCCTCTGCAGCTATACAGAACACTATATTTAGTGAAATTCCACAAGTATCTGAAAAGGAAGAGGAAACATTTTAGAGGAAATTGTTACCTTAGGAATAGGTCTGCCTTCCTGTTTTACACATCGACAGAAAGCAGCATGCATCTGCACGTGGAAGTTACACAAAATACATAGGATGTCAATGGTTCTTCTTCACAAAGTGTCCCATTTAAAGGTTTCAGAATACTAGAAGTATGAGGCATTTCACTCATTTTTACAGCACATGCTTCTAAGTAGCTAAGCAAAGAGCACTGAAAAGCCACTGAACCCCACCACACACATATGCTAACTAGAAAAAAAACAAACCAACACAAATATACAAGAACAGACATTTCATCTGTTTTTATAAAATATCCCTCTATACACTGAATGGAAAACACCACCGGCTGTCTTAACAAACACCCATTTTAAAAATACACTTCTAGAAACTAGAGCAGTCCTGTTACTCTAGGCACTGAATAAGACCACTGGCGACCTTGGCTGAACACGATGTATTTCTTCTCTTACAGGATTTAAGAAAAATATTGCCTTAAACATTTATATTATGAAATGTCTGGTTCTTGTCTCTAGCCCATTTCTGGTTGAGCAGAGTATTTGGATTCCTACCTAGATGCTCTTTAATGGACTTGTCTTAATAATATGTAAAAAAAAAATAATTTTGACTTTAAAAAACTTATTTCTGATTGTTCCAGGTGACTAAAATGTCATTCCAGCTCACTGTTCCCTCTTCCCATAATGATTGAAATAGCAAATAGTTTGTAATAAGTGAAAAATTTTTAATTCTTCCAGTATCTAAACATTCAAGTTAAATAAAACTGTATTTTTTTCGTGTTTAGGAACACTTCCAGAATTACAACTACTGTTATGATTTTCAGTGATAATCATAATTTTAACAGTCAGCTAGCATTTCAATGTGGATTTTTTCTTCAAGTACAGTACGCAACAATAGATTTTCATTAATACATGAAAGTTGTCTGAATACCCGTGAATAAGTATGAGTGACCTTCCCTATCTCAGCAAACTCAAATCAGTATTAATGTATTTATTGTATTAATGAACAATTACTGTTATTGCTGCTCAGCTTTCTCTTACTTAATCCCAGTTTAATATGGTTTCTCCATATTACCTCAATTTTTTTAGAACAAAGTCACAGGTTTGGTCAATGTGATACAGACTCATGAAAAGAAAACATGACGCTGAGGCATCTGAGCAGATATGATTCACCAGTTCTCCCCACTAAACCTACTTGATATGAATGGAGGTGAAAAAAAAATCTATAGGTGCTGGGGAAAAGATTTTTTCCTAAGACAGAACAATGTAGAATAACAACCACTCCTCATTCTGAACTTCAGAAAATATCTGAAGCACCAAGTGGGTTGGGACTGATCCTGTTTCTATCAAAATCCTAAAGAGGGCAGTGCACCCACGCACAGCCTGGTTCATTACTTGCAGCTCATCAGTGTGGGGACATTCATCAAGTGGACAGGTTGCTACCTACAGTCTTTTCTCTCCGTGGCTGAACTTTGGCAAAAGCCTCATTCTCAGAAGTGCTTCAACTTGGACCAGACCTGAAAAGATTCAACTACTACTTTTTTCCATTAAAGGTGAAGAAGTTGCCACATCTTCAGGGGTTTTGTATGCTGCTGAGTCACTGATTATGGGTTGGACTGTCAACATAGAAACATTGATTTTCACCTTCCCAAGAGTAAACTGCAATTCCAGCAGCTAGGGTGAATTCTCAAAATATAACACTTTTGCTTTGTGTCATGGTTTAACCCCAGCTGGCAGCTAGGACAAGTCAGTTGCTTGTGCAGTTCTACCTCTTCCCCAAGAAGGATAGGGAGAAGAGGGAGAAAAAGAGGGGAAAGGGAAAAAACCCTCATGGGTTAAGACAAAGACAGTTTAACAGAATTATAACAGAAACATAACACTAATAATAATAATAGTAAAAGAATACACCTGGTAAACTGGCGAATTGGCACAGTCCTGAGCAGTGATCGTGAGTACCCTTCTCCTCCAGCTAACCCCATTTATGTACTGAGTATGACCTCCGTGGTACTGAATATTCCATTCACCATTCCATCTTTCTGTCTATGCTGGAAACAGCCTTTTAAAAGTATAAACAATGCTTAGCAACAAGCAAAACAATATGCACTATTGACATTCCTTTCACACCAAAATCTGAAACACAGCAACCACTAGAAAAAAAAATTAACTCTGTCCCAGCTGAAACTAGGACACTTTGAGGTGATGACTTTTAACTGAAAGAGGAAGAAGATAAGATAGAGGAGAAAAGAGATCCTGAGGATTAGCATCACTTTTTAAATCTTTGCTTTTTAAAGTGTACCTTCCATTTCCACTACTCAAGAATTAAGATTCTACATTTGTCCTTACTTGAGCTAATGCACCTAGTGTCTCAACAAGGACTGCAAATGTTGTCATCCCTATGCAAAATTAAAAATATAATACTAAAAACAATAAAGAAAACATTTCATTAATATAATTTAAGAGATTACGACAGGATGTTTCAGAGCTACTTTTCCTTTATCTAGTATTATAACATTATTTATAATTTAAATTCTTTAATTTAGGTAGGTATAGACCTCTTGTGGTCTTTTACTTCAAACTCCTGCTCCATACTGAGCCAGCTTCAAAAGTACAGACAGATGCCCAAGGCCTTGTCTTGTCAATATTTAAATACCATCAAGGACGAAGAGTCCACCAACTCTCTGGGCCTATTCAATCTGAAATTGCCTAGTTTCCATTCAATGTTAATTTTAAATATCTGGGGTTATAATGTCAGTTTTAGAACAAACACGAACACCTTCAATTTTACATTCCTTTTAACTTAAAGGCCCATCTTAACTTAGCAAGAGTGTTGGAAACTAGAAGTGCTATAAGAGTCCAAAGTACCAAGGTTAGGTTCACCCAACTCGATCCTGTAGCAGAGCTGAAAATAGACTTTGTCAGACTCAGCTCCTAATCACACACATAAACATTAGCTCCAGAGCAATCAGTTCTGGGGAAAGGAACATGAAAAGATTAAGCTTCTCAGTTTTTTGAATCTTCCTCAAACCAAATTCTAGATTCTTACCTTTTTGTTCCACAGCCAGCCTGGTTCTAATTTAGTACCTTGGCACAGAACCAAGTTTTACTATTCCGATTTCATTATTATTACACACTGTTTTCTCTTCTTTTACATACGTTTGACATAAAAAGATTTATCATCAAAAACAAGTTTTAAGGAACAGATTTTCAATCTAAGTAAAACAAAGTAGAAACTTCCACTCTAGAATAAAATCTAACTCATAACAATGATTGCATTTGATTATTATGTTCTGAGAAGAAATAAAGAAAGAAAGGCCAAAAACTCAGGAAAGCTACTGTATTATAGACCTCTATTTTGGACAGTGCACTCTAGTTTCAATTATTAATCATCTGTTCTTTTGCAACAGATGTTCTGCATTGTACTGATCAGGCAAAAAAAACATCTTTTCTTTTCTTTTCTTTTTTTTCTTTTTTTTTTTTTTTTTAAACTGAGGCAATCTTGCTTGCTCAGAAGAGAAAAGAAAACTCAGCTTTGTAGAGATCTGGAATGAGTTGTGTTCATACATACTGCCTGTACTTTGTTCTGTTGCTCAGTAAGGCATTCCTTTCATTAAAGAATCTCATGAGATTAATTAGTTAATCTTCACACCAACTTTGTGGTAGAGAAAGAAAGTGCACATATCAAGAGGGAAAATTACTTGAACAAACTCCACTAATCAATCAATGGCACGACAAGAAAGAAGCCACTTGCACTGTAAGCGTATTACAAACAATAGCAACTTCCAGCCCCAAATACTGGGCCCTAAAGGTCATTAATCCTAATCAAAGCAAGAGGAGACTCTTGGCCTAAAAGTCTGTAATCTAAGCAGAGCTACAAAGGAGACAGGGAAAAGAGGAGTAACACTAAGGGAGTAATTTTTCCCTGAAGGGTGAGTTAGTGATAAACTCAAGATCCACATGATGGTCTTTCATATTTCTTGTGATATCCCATAAAATGTACTTGAACTTTGAGTGCTTTGAACTTAAACCTGAAAGGTACTGAAAACAGCCTAACAGCATGGGTGACTGATACATCCCGAGTTGTTAAGTTAACAAACGTGCTCACTGCGTATAGACAGTGGGGTGTACCCCATTATTGGGGTATAAACATGGATATCCTGGGGCAGGAAAAATTTCCAGTACTTTGTTGAAGATGGATGAGTTGAAAGCCAGACAGTTGGAATCAGGAATTTACATTGAGATATTTATAATTCCAGGAGTTTATTGTCTGTTTATTTTTGCTAGGCTGCATGAACACTCAAATCTTAGCATGAATGTTCTGTCAAGCCTACAGAGCGACTAGTAAATAAAAAAGCAAATAAAGTAAATAAAGCTCATTATAAAGGAAGCTTCTCCTGACGTTCATTTTGCATGTTCCTGCTTTCCATATGATGCCCAGTTTACCATTTCCCCTTATTAGGACTCCTTCATACCCCACTACAATAAGGTCATCTTCTTGGGAGAGACATTCTCAGGTGGTACAGTCAGTGTCTATCCCAAGACATATACACATGGTCTATAAAGAATGCTGCATTAAGGAGAAGTACGCCACTACAAGAGAGACTCAGACTCACCTAGACACAACTATTGAGGTAGGAAGGAAGACACATGGAAAAGGAGGTACAATCAGAGGAACAGTAACACCAGAGTGACTACTGGAATGAGGATAAATGGACTGACTTGTAAGGAAATTGTTTACTTTTCAGCCCTTAAAACAGAGGAAGAATAAATTATCTCCTGCTGACTCCTGGCCTTCAACAATGAGAACAATTTGGAAGGTTAGGAGGGAGGAATGTTACAGTCTACTGCTGCCACAAGAGGCAACAAGTCCACGGTCTCATCTCAAACTTTTTGGTACAAAGAGACCGCTCCCAGTGTTATATCAGCTCATGCAACGATAGCTTGAGATCATAGAATGGTTTGAATCAGAAGGGACCCTTAAAAATCATCTAGTCCAATTCCCCCGCCACCAGCAGAGACATCTTTCACTAGATCAGTTTGTTCAAAGATCTGTTTCAGCTCTACCTGGCCTTCACTCTGCAACTCCATTACAGCGTGAAATCCATTTCCTTGTGTCAGGAATACTTCAGAAAAGGGAGAGAAGAGATGGGAATGGTGACAAGCCACAGCCGCAAATTTTAAAAAATGTTAATATAGTAAGCAATTTTAAATAGCAATGTTGATGATCTGCTGATGGCCTCTGCTCTATCACAGCAGTTATGCCAAGCTTGGACAGATGGTCGGTTCACTAAACACTTTGCTTCATAGCCAACTGTTTCCAGCCATGCCACTTGCCTCTGGCCAGCCCCGGCACCTGTGTGGCACTGTGCTTTTTAATATTTCAGAGGTTTTCACTCTTGCCTGTGTTTCACAGCATACCCAAAGTGATGTAAAAATGAGGAGAGGACATCACAAAGCTATATGCACTTCAGACTGGGGGCAGAGGTACTCTGCTAGTCCCAACGACATCATCACATCTACTTGCTCCTTTCCATCTCTCTGCACAGGGTCCTTATCCCTCTATTCTTTACAAACGAACTTACCTTAATTCATCTAAAATCCACCAGCTGAAACTGATCAATAAACATGGCTGATTTTATCCAGAGCACTTTAACCAGTCCATCAGTTCTCCTGTGAGAGCTGGTGCCTCCAGCAAGAAGAGTGCTAATGAACTCCTGGCATCCAGTAATAAATTTGAATAGTGGCTATTTGAACAAGGTACGCTTGGTAAGAAACAGCTATTTTTCTTTCATCTATTTTGCTGTAACTGGCAAAATTCTTGGGACTGATTTCACTGCAGCTGGTGATGTTGTTCCTGTATGAGACAAGTCCCTTAGTTCTGCTGCTTTTGGATTCTGAAAGTAAGAAAATATAACCTTAATAGGAAGGACAAGATAGAACAGGAAATTTAAGTTGTTCCCCAAGATGTATGTTCTGGGTGATAGAAAGGGGTCAGGGGTGGGGAGGGAAGTAAAAGTATGATTTTTCAGTCAATAGACTGAAAAAAAAAGTAATTCACATCTCAGACTTATCTTTTTCCCTGGAATTGTTGTGAATCTCTGTGAATGAAAATAAATAAAAAAAATTACGCACATTAAAAAAGCAGTAAGTTTACTAAATTGTCTGCAGTAATAACAGCTATTTTTCAACAAGTGGAATAATTTCATTTCATTTATTTTGCTCATATACTTTGTAAAGACTCAGTATTTTCAACCTTTACCTGAAAAATAAGAATCTGTCTTCAAGAAGTCATTAATAAAAATCTCATTTAATTTAGGATTTTTGTTTACCTTTTGGCTATTCTCAGCATGAGGAAAGGAGGTTTCATAGGGTAATAGTTACATTACTTCCTAAAGCTTTTCTGTGGAACTCTGAGGTCTAGAAACTTTCCTTTTAACAAAAATTACATTTCATTCCAATTTAAAATTGATTCTTTCAGCTGAAAACTTCAGAAAAGACACATCTCATAAGAGTCCTCACAAAATCATGAGAGCTGGCACCACATTTCCTGCACTGAGAGTTACACCTTTTTTCTCTTGGGCAATGGCTAAATAACCTAATGGTTCTTAATGCTATTTTCTGAACAGATTTAATTGGAATTGCTTGCAAGTAGTTATCTTTATTTCAACACACATCTATGCAATAGATGATGATAATAGCTAAATGTATATTTCCTGGATCAATATAAACTTTGGCACGGTATGCCTGGTTCTGCTGCTTCTTCATTTTTAGGTGCAGAGACAGGGAAAAAAAAGTAAGTGCAGGGGACAGGAATTCAGAATGAATTAAGTTTCTTGCTTGAGAGCGTGAACAGGATAATTTTCCTATCCTGCAACAGCCATGAAAAGAAAGTGCGGAGGAAAACCAGAAAGAAACTGTTAGCAGTGGTGGGAGTGAACAAAGAAACGCCCTGTAATTTTAACAAACAGGTTGTCACTGAACCAGACCAAACATTTCAAGCAGTACATCCAGCCTGTCCTCCTGTGCCACTGAAGTTAAGTTCAAAAGACTGTTATAGAAAAATCAAAGCTTCTACAAATAAAGTTGGTGCAATGTAGGAAAGGTAAACTCCAGCTCTGGGCTGTGAACAAGGACAGTGGAGGGTGGGTTCTCTCTCTGATAACTACAGTGAAGGAGACAAGCATGCACTTTGCAGAGAAAACACCAGAGACAGCACAAAGTCTCACAACCTGGACAATTTTCCAGCTCTCACCATTCAGTATGATGTCTCTTTATACAGACTTCCATTCTACCATCTACCTGCTTCCAGGCTTTGAGTATCCTGCCTTTCAAACAGTCGTCTTTATCCAGGATATGTGCTCATAGAGCTGGAAATTCTTCTTTACTCACATAAGCAAGTGCTCCTTTCTCAAATATATGGCAGACACTTTCTGTACCATTTAATTCCCAAGCAGTCTCTATGTGTTGGCTTTGTTGAAGCTCCGTGTTTTGTTTTATTGTTTTTTCACACAGTAATTCTGAAATGTTCTTTAAAATTTCTCCTTAGTTAAGTTTTAATTTTTCCCTCTGACTGAGAATAAAGCATAGCTTCACAAATTATGTATACAGCTAGTTCTTTTTATGCACATTTATCTGATTTGCTTCTCTCCAAAGCATTTTTTGTATTAATGCATTAATTTCATAATCACTTCAAATTATGTTCCATGTTGCATGAACAATTGGGGAATTAACATCTGCTTGCAAGTTGTTAGCTTGGCTTTTTATTTTTGTTGCTGCAGTTGATGAACTCAAATTATCTATACCGAATGTGCCTGAAAAGAATTCCACCTCCAACAATAAATAATTCTCTTTACTTTCTGTACTGGGTTTTGTTAATGGAATTCAGTGCAGTCTGTTAAGCAATAACACAAAACACTTTTTTTCATTAGCAGTTTTGGTATAATGGTTGAATTACTAGGTAGAGTCACTCTGTAACACTCCTACAAGGTCTTTCACATCCGCACCTAGGTAACTACTGTGTTCGATTTTTCAAGTTTACTGTTACCCTCTGGTTGCCATAACCCTGAGTCTCAAATGGAACTATAGTGTCACAGACCACCTGTGATACCTAAGCAGCTGTGATGGAAGCATTAAGCTCCCATTAAGCAAGGGCACTGTTGTTCACTTGACAAAGACTTAGTATAGCTGTTTTTCACAGAGATGACTTCCCGAGTCTATGCAGACACAGGTACCTGAAAGCTGTAATGCTGCTCTGGGTCATATTGAGATGTTGATGAGGGATAAAATATTCATGAGAAAATGATGCCCCATGCCTCATTTCTCTCCTTGCACATACCATATGACATCCAAGACGGATGACAATGCAGAAAGTAAGGTGTTCTTATCCTACCTACTATTCTGTTCCAGAGTTGCTTATGTGTCTCCTCCTTGACCCTCCTGTCTTTCCCTTTTCTTTCCATGCCATTTTCCCTCTTCTAAAACAAATCATTTTCTCCAAGCTTTTAAATAAAAGTCACAAAAATAATATTATACATGAATCTGCTGGAATTGTGTTACTAATCCACCTCCAATTAATGTTTTATTCTACGTTTACAACATTGAAAGCAAAGGATCAGCATTCTTGGTTTGTCTTTATACACCACCATGGCAGGCATGATCAATTAGTCCAATACAGACAGAAAACCAATTTTTAAACGAGAACCTCAGCTGGTGCAAAAGCTTACTGAGGCTAATAGAGCATGATTAGAAGTTAATGGCATTATTAGAGGCTGAATCAACTGAGGCTATACCTTTCTATCTTCGTCATCCAGTGCATAGTTTCATCAATGAGAACAAAAGTAGGCTCCATTTGTTTTAAGAGCCCTGGTTTTGCAGAAGTACTGCAGCAAGTTATACGTTTTAATGTTACCACCTCCAAGTAGAGCCTTCAAGACTGAATTTCACCTGTCTGTGTCTCCAGGCACATTCTGATGCAAGTTCAATCTGTACCCCTCCTTGGCTTTTTATTAGTGCGACTAAAGCTTTTAGCAATCACACAGCTGTGGAGCCTGCATGAGGTCTCTCTTGCACAATAGACATTATAGCTAATTGCCCTTCTATAGCAGTGACTAGAACCAACCCAGAGTAAAGCATTGCTGGATTTTTGTATGAATATTGCAACAACAGAATTTGTCTTTTTATTTAAAATATAGAGCAAATATGAGAAGGAGCATAAAAACCTACTCTTGTTTCAGCTTTTTTAAAAAGGAATAAAAGATGGTGGGTACTTCAAAGTGACCTTCCCAACCACCTAGCTGATCTTGCTAAATCAGAATTCTACTCATTAGTAGACTGATTGCCAAAGTAATCCTGCAATACTGAGGAAAGAGAGGAATTATACTTAGCAGCAGTTTTAAAACTGACTGTTTGAAGAGGACACTACAATTTACGGTATTTTTACTCTAGTAAGTTGATGTCATTCTGGAATCAAACTCAAAAATTACCCTCTGCTTCTACTATTAGCAAAGTTCTGTGAGAGCATGAATTGTCCTTCTATATCATACTTCACGTCAGGTATTTGGGTGTCTGTTCACCAAATTCCAATTAATGTTTGAAAGGCTGAGGCACTAATGACTTCAAGCAGTGCTATTACTCATGAGATGACAAAAGAAACTTAGACTCAGCCTGTAATGCTTTAATGGCTTCAAACAGCTGGGGACGTTAAACCGTGTGATAGCTCACTCTTAACTTTGGATAGCATGGAACAAATTTAACTCAATCAACTAGCTGGCTTGAAAGATGGAGATGCATTCTTGTTATCAGAAGCCAATGATCAGACTTTCAGCGGCACAGATAACTCATGCAACAATGGCTGTTGAGTGCCAATGACTGCTAATGAGAACTTGATCAATAGTATTTCTAATGACACAATTCAGACTGTAATGAGGCTGCTTCTGATGATAGGGAAAATAAGTCAGGAATGATTATATCTTCAGCCACAGCAAATTCCAGTATTGCTCGTTTCTTGTTATTCCACCTGCTGCTTAATATCCAATAAGTATTTCTTCAGCTGTCTCTGCCGTTTCCAACCCCTAGGTTAAAGCCTGAGGACCACAATGCTTAGATGCTTACAGTTACTATGGTGTAAAACTCTTGAGCTGCCTATTTGTTATTTCTATAATGCCTAATAGATACTAGGTGAAAACTAAGCTACCATTTCTTACCATTCAGAGAGCTTTCAAACAGGACCATATATTACCAGCATTTTCTTGCACTACTTCCTGGATGATAGGATATACTCCAGATACAGACACGTATTAATGTCCAGGACTGATGAAAGGATTGGAGCACCTCCCTTAGGAGGAAAGACTGAGAAAGATGGGACTCTGGGAGAAANTGTCAGTAGCTCGGTGATGCAGAGAGGTCAGTTGGTTGGATGCTCCTAGCAATAGTTCTGCATTTGCACTCAACATGTGAGGTAGCCTTTTCTTAACCTTGCTCTGGCCATGTTCAACTCAATTAAAAACAAAATCAAAAAACAAACAAAAACAAAAGATAGGTCATTCTGGCCTCTGGGAATACTATCCCCATGGACAAAGGCGGGGGAAATAGCATAATGCAGTGCAACCGTTGTCTTTGTAAGATCTTTTGTGCACAAGTTAAAAATAAGTGCCCCAAACATATAATTTCAGATGGTGGTATGTTCCGTAAGTAAAGAAAACAAGATGCAATAAGCCAGTGATGGAAAGAACATGTTGCAGATGCACCACAGACATTACATAAGCATGGGAGAAAATGGAAAGTTGAAGGAATAGGACCTAATAACTTCATCACAGAAAGAGTTTAGGTAAGTCAGAGGCCAGAGAGGAGCATTGCATTTTAAAGTGAAATTTCAGAATAGACTTGGACTCAGTTAAGACAAAAGAACCAGAATTACATCCAGTGAAAAGCCTTTCACAAGACACGTGGTGGTGGGAAAAAATCAGGGAGAATAGAGGTGAAGTCAAACAACATTCAAAGTCCCTACTATGCTGGATTGTTTGCTCTTGGTCAGCTCAAGTCAGAAAAGTGATGATTATATNGTGAAGTCAAACAACATTGAAAGTCCCTACTATGCTGGATTGTTTGCTGTCTTAGTCAGCTCGAGTCAGAAAAGTGACGATCATAGTTTCTAAGTTCCTGAAAACATAAGGATCACACTAATGAAAACACACCAGTCTTAATTTCACTCCATGTGTGTGAGTGAATGAAAAAATTATATGCACTAAGAAGGCTAGAAAATAACTAAAAACTATGGCTATAAGTCAACTCCCAGAAAGCAAGATAATTGTCCTTTACTTATTGTACATTACTTGCCCATGTGTACACATTTCTTTTCACTTCCACTAAGGTGTAAGCACCACCAAATTTATCACACTGTAAGAGTGAGCATATGGACAGTTACTATGCAGTAGTTAACATGCTAGAAATCAACAGCCCAACACGCTTGGCAGTAATTGTTCATGGAGACATAACCAGAAGCAGAAAACAATGAAGGACTGCCAGTCAGAAACAGATAGAGGCAAAAAAGTCGAGAGTGTCAGTGGTCTTGGCAACCAACTCTAACCACAGCCTCTGTTCATAAATATGTTATTAAGCCCAGTCGTTACAGATAAATGGAGCATTCAAAAAAGTGTATCCTTCTCTAGATGATGCACTAACCCTGCTAAAGGAATGCTTTGGCAGTAAGCAAAACCAAAGCACACAGAGAGACAGAAGTCATGCAGAATTTTCTGCTTCCCTTTGTCTACGAGCAGGAGAAACCTTCCCTTGAGGCTCCACTATGTTCTAGGAGAATAAAAGAACTGCTTGAGTTGCCAGCCTACGCTGAACACTCAGGTCCCTGAAAATGAAGATATGACAGATTTATATTGTCAAGTCAATAAACTAAAAGGTGTTCTTCCTGACTATAGTGGGTCATCAAATAGTGCTCAGGATTACAAGTGGTGTGATTTTGTAATAATTATTGAATGTGGTGAAGACATTCTTTTGCACATAATTACTTAATCTTGAGACTCCAACAAGGTGTTTGCCACCCTCATCAGTTGAACTGTCACTATAAAAAAGCAGAATTCACTGAGTTAGAGCTGGGAGCATGACGAATAGCGGATTTTGACAGGGCTTTTTATTGAATAAATGATTTGAAAAGTATTTCCTTAATCAGCTTTCCTGATATTATTCTATTGTACCTGATCCATCAAAAAGGTGTCAGAGATGTCTTCTTCCCCATTTTCCCAATTTCCCATAGATAATGGTGTGCCCAATTGTTAATGTTCAAAAGCAGCAAAATGATTAACATTTCTATAGCTAATTTGTGAAGTTTAAATTATTTTACTTTAGAAATAATTGGCATAAAATTTACATCAATCTCATAATGATAATTACATCTACCTACCATTCATTTCTATGAGGCAAATGATCTCCAGATAATTTGATTACCTCACGTTCCTTCATTCAGTTATCCTTAGAACATCACAAGTGCAGCAAGTGTTCTCACCTTCACTTTTAATCATAGAAAGGTACAGATCAAAGCACTTAAACAGCACATTTATTAAAAGTCTTAGGAAAGTCTGTGCCAAACCTCAAATGCTTGAGCGTTGTATCTTTAATAGAATACTACCCTTATTCCTATCACATGTCTATGGGGCAAATACTTTCTTTGAGGGACAATCAACCTATAGACATCCTGTCAACAAAGAAAAAAAGAGTTGTTGACAAACATACACTTTGTGACATTTCAATCCTAACCTCTGAACAGCTTTGAATACAGTTATTCCCTCCTTTTAAAAAGAAAGTTACAATTCATCCAGTTGAACTTCCTAGCCTGAGAAAAAGTCCGAGGCAGAGATTATATATTACTACCACAGGGAGGTGGAATGTTTCCTCAAGGTCACTAGGTCCATAGCTATGTTTTTATAGAATATTTTTTTCTTTAAATACATTCTTTTTGTCAAGTTTCAAAGTTCTGGAATAACAGTGATGTTTACCTATTCTTTTTACACACTGTCACTGTCAGGTGTCACTTTCAAACTGACTTGGCACAAAATCTTTCCAAATGGCTTTGCAAAAAAAACTGCCAAAGAATCCTGCACCTTCTCTGATGTTTGATCCAAAGCTCCCTAGAGTCAAGAGAAATATCTCCAGAGGACTCCAATTCCTAGCGGTCCAAATTCAGAGAACACACACATCAGTAAAAGGGCATCCCCTCGCCTCTGTTTAAGTGCCTTAAGTATAAATGTGGACAGACTATTAATTTCAATCATGAATGTAGTTTTTAGACAGTGTAACCTGAGAAAGTTTTCTAAGACCACTGACCAATTAATGGGAAATTTTATCCATTATAATTGTCACTCTTGAGCTGGATGGCTTACTTTGCATAGACAAGATGCAATAGACAGTTTGTCCTATTCTTGGTCCTCAGGACATCCCTCTTCTTCAGGAGATTCCAAAAACCACCCTCTCCACAGTCTAAACCAAATGATATGGAATCCAATAAAGTACTGTTACTATAGCAATTAATTGCTTTTCTTAATAAGCCAATCTTTACTCCTCTACATATCCTTTGAGCTTTATTAAGCTCAAACAGAAGCTGCATCCAGAAAACTTTACCAGATTCACTCAGATTCAGAGAAAAAGTCACTAAAGACAACAATATTGCCCAGAGCATCCTTTCAGCTTTAGTTTCTTTTTAGGTTTATGGGTCACTTGCAAATCTGTTCTGACAGGAATATTAGGCTGCTGTATAGCCATAGCAGAAAATCCACCAGAGATATAAACTCCAGTGAATATTCAACATCTGCATGGGCCATGGAAGAGACAGCTTTTACTCAAGCTAGCTTTTCTCACCTATTAAAATGAATTTTGAAAACCTTTAAAAAGAAAATCTACTTTGTGTGCTAATCGAGTCTCTAGGAAATTTGCTATCTAATTATAAACATTTTCTCAAACAATTATTAAATTTATAAGTATTTGGTCAACAGTTGTGAGCATGTGGATTCTCTCCCTAATTCCACAGCACTTGCGCTAAAAAATGTAAACCTTATAGCTTTCCAGTTTTCTAATCCTACTGAAACACTTGTAGCTTTTTGTAGGCATGTATCTAAGTTAATTACAGATTTCTTTTAAGCTGAGAAATGAAACAGGTGTCAGATGACTAAATTCTTCTTTGATTCAGGTACCGATTTGGCACAGTTTCCCCCTTTTATTGTACTCAGATCTGCTTCATCCATGTTCTTCTGCATAATAAAGTCATTGGGACAATTTAGATAGTGAGTAAAATGGCAGAACTCCAGAAAACTAAATTATTTCAACCCTCTTATACTAAGGTTCTGAGAAGAGCCAGAGCAGAATCCAAGCATGAGAAGAATACCAGCTTCCACATTTAGCTGCACATTGCCTAAGAAGCACTGGAAAACTGCACTGACCTCCGTGAATGTAGTCACTAGACATGCTCTTTCAAGGAGTTGTTAGAGGGCTAATTAAGAAGACTCCAGATCAGTGTTCTGGCCATACCGACATTTTTCTTCTCAACCCCCCTCACAGTAGTGACATCAACTAAGACGACAAAAAAAGTATGGAACAAGAATAAAGAATCTTGAATCTGAATTTATTTTGGCTTCTGCACCTGTTTCTCTATGGTAGATGATGGAGCCACGTTGCTTCACATCAGGCATCTCATAAACACAGCTCTGTACCCCCTGGACCAGCTTTTTTTAGACAGTGCCTCAGAAAATCTAATGTCACAGCAATACAGTGACATGACACAGGTATTAGGATAGTTCTTTCTCCTCTGCCTCTAAACACAGATTTTATTGCCCCTTCTCCTGAATTATTCAACCTGCCTGCTGGTTTACCAACCTGAACCAGCCCACTGCAGGGGCACATTACCCTAAAGCTAAAACAAATGGGAAACACAACTATTGAATAGTTTGTGAAGGGGGACACAGGGGACCTGCAGTAACCCTGACACAGACTGGCATAGGCTCCAGTGGAATTTCACCCTTCATTTGATCGCTGAACTGTTCTCCTGACAAGTCTGTGGTCTTGATTACAAGAGGGAGCCAAGAATGCTATTTGCAACCTTCATAAGGGGCCCACAGAAGGTAAGGTGAACGTGCTTTGTAAGACTGCTTTGTCCCTGGCTTGAAAAGTTAATGGCTAGCTTGATCCATATCAGGCAAAGGTTTTATTTGGAAGCAAATCATTGTGTCAGGTTGCATCAATACTGCTTAATCTCCCCAAATTCTTTTTTAGACCCAGAAGAATTAGCTCTTCTTCAGATGAGAATTAGGGGCTTTTAGATCTAACCTTGTTTCCTTTCCACTCTAACCACTCTATACACCAAAGATGAGAGTCTTCAATATCAGAAAGACATTAAGCCACAGTACAGTGCCAAAAAAGTACAAGTAATCAAAGGGGTAGTCAACGATAGAGGATTCGATACCTCAAAGGGCATCCAGCTAAGAAATACAAGTTTTCTATCTTTGGAAACAGAATTCTCTGCCTTCCAATCAGAGCACTACTTATACAGCTTTAGAGGCAACATATTTACAAATAAAAAGTGAGGTCCTTCTTCCAGAGAGCTTATATTATTTCTACAATGAGAGTTGACAACAAAAAGATCAACAAGGTATGCCAGAGTCAGGATTACAGAAGCGAGAAATTGTTAGATCTTCTGTTAGGTATGCTCAATATTATATTTAGGTCTCCTGTTTGCAGTTTCTCGGCTGGCTTCAGTTCCTACCCTGTCCCCTACAAATTGTGAGATATAAGTTCCTAGAATTCTGCTAGACTGAAGTGGAAAATTTTATTCTGAGCCTCATTTTAGTGATCATTCTCAAGGATAACTAGTTACACTAAAAATCAACACTTCCTACAACCTATTTGCAATTTTCGTGGTTTTTTAAAGAATCACCACCCAATTTTAATCTCAATAACACCAGGACACGTCAGGAGTAAATCTTCAGACTTGCAATCAATTCATCTTGGCTTAACAACTTCCTGAACGTTACCTGAGGCATTTCTCTCTCTATGCACATACTTTTCTCTCTGGTACATGCAGGATAATTGCACTTACTTTAAGCATTTTTTGCTTTGACCTAAACTAAGTTCCACCCCTTTGCATTGCCAAGGTTAGGAGGACATTCAGGGACATTGATGCCAGTCAATTCATTAGCAGTTCACCTCTCAGCCTGGTAAATTATTTTTATGTAATTGTAAGCCTAAGACTACAAATCCAAACTGTCACTCAAGTATAAAATCTGTGTAAAGAAATCTTAAGTCAGCACATAAGGGAGAAGTTCGGGCTATCGCCATTATGAAACTTAATTTCATAGTACTTGTGATCATGGACCAGAAGTCAAGCAGCTGATGATCTGGCTCCTCATGTCTCCTTCTAGAATATGATTTATGAGTTCTGATTTCTGAAAACATTGCTGCAAGGAAGCCACACTGACCTCATTTGTTAATAATCATGTTTCATAAAAAGTAAACAGCTAATAGAATGACAAGAAGTTAAAATAATTTTAACTTACTTCAAATAATGGATATTCCTATGTTTAGTAGAACACGTTCAAGTATACACATAAACATTTGTGTGCAAACACAGCATTTTAAGAAGAAAATGTTTGTTTTACAAATTGGTTAACATTTTGTCATGTAAGACGTTTTAACCTCCTAGACCCAAAATACATTTCTAAGTAAGTATAAGTAGCTTCAGGGTACGTAAACTTTTTATGCTTTTTCTTTCTTTTTTCCCTTTTTTCAAAGGCCAAAATTACATGACCTTTCAAAGCTAATGAAAAGAACCCCCCCCAAAGCAGGCACTATTTGCAGCACTGATACACTTCCCCTGAGCATTCAAGCTACTAAAGCAGCAGTTAATAGTTTCGTGCATAAGCAACATTTAGAGACATTAAACATAATCCCTCTTAGAAATTCCTCCAACACCACCTAAAATGAGCAAGACCAGCACCACACAGATCTTAGAATAACCAAGCTCCATTTTAGAAGTCTATTTTCTTTCTTTCTTTTTTTTCTCCTCCATTACAACTTCATCAGAATTCATCTGTATCTTCAAAAAAATGCTAAACACCCTGTATGGGTTTGATAGCCCATGTCCAGACATACTAACGAACCAGTAAACAGAATGGATGTCCTATACCCCTAAATAAGGGTGGAATTAGAAAGAGCAGGTGTATGATTAGTAGAGAATCCAGAGTAGAGCAAGCATTACACAGGACCCTGTGATAATAAGCTATCAAACCTGTTTCAGAGGGTTTTCACTGGAATCACTTTTAAGAGCATCTGAGGGAGTTCCAAATTTTTTTGTGTGTTTGCTTTTCTGGTCTTTTCCCTCTGAAAATAGTTGGGTAATGCCAGATATCTAAGTTAAACCCAGGAAATGAGCTTCTCAAGAAGTCACACGCAGACACAGTTCATTCAAGACGTCCAAGGAAAAGCCTATGTCTCATAAAAGGTGAATGGCACATGGCTCTGGTTTCTAACAAGCAGAAATAGATATTTGTTGCAAATATTTTGTGTGTTTCAGAAACTGGAAGTTGCAGGAGGAACACTGTAAACTCAAGCATCCTGGCAATCTCAGAAACTAGTTTCACTTGAAACACTGTCAGGGGAAAAAAACATCAGGAAAGCCTAAATGGTTTATTTTAACCACTTCAAAATGAAATGTTTGAAAAATGTGTGTCCCAGAACGTCACTTCGTTTTGCAAATTTCAGCATTTTAACAAAAATGAATCATAAAAAGTTTAATCCTCCCCAGAACTAAAAGCCCAGGAGGAAATCAAACAAGCTTTTTGACCCAAAATTACATTTCTTCCATCTCTTACTTCAGACAAATTAAATACTAAACTTCCATAAATACAATAAAAAACAACAAAGTCCTAAATCCACAGAAGGCTAAATATTTAAGTCCTAATTAGGCGCGTAACTCCCACCACTGTCAAAAGAAGAAAAGATTTGGTACTAACCCTCCTTGTAGACCTGGCCCAAAATTCTTTAGAGAATTTAATCCTTCCCAAACAAAGAATCCTTCAGAACTGTAAGGATTAGGCTGGAGGGCCTGGGAATGTTATGCAAATGATTTAATGCATTGTGTGCATATCAAACAAAAACCCCACAACTTGATTTTCAAGAACCCCCTACCTGTGATTCTGTAAATCCCCTTTTGCTAATCCTCTCCCTCCCTCCACCACCTCGACTCCATTTTTTTCCTTCCTTCCTCTGGTTCCAGCACTTTAACCATCTTTTTTTCCTCTCGTTTTTCTGCCAGCAGACAGATGACTGTCTGCTCCTTGTCTGGTTCATTACTCTGTATAGCTCTTTCCAACTACTTCATTAATTATTGCTTGAGTTACCTCAGCATCTCAGCAGCCAGGAATCTTTTGTTCTAATTAACAGGGAAATATCAACAAAACAGTGGTCATTGTCACAAAGAACTATGAAGTACAGGACCTGCAAAGGTACAAGCACAAGGCAGCCAAAAGTGAGCCCAAACCCAACTACGATAAAGTTTTTATGTCAATGGCAGAAGGAGAAAAAATAAAAAGAAATAAAAAAGAGAAACCTCCTTCTTTTGTTTAAGGAAATAATTGGCACGGGGTAGTAGATGTTCCCTGGAAAGCATCTCCTCCCATACACGATGGGCACACTGAAAAGCCATATAAAAGCATTTAATTTAAAAGGTTGAAAGCAGAAGTGGAGACTAGCATCACAGGTTATTCAGAGGCAGCAGTTATCTCCTAATATGCAGTGAGGTATGGCAAAGGTAGAGAACTGGAAAATGAAGGCCCGCAGTCCTATTTTTAGTGCAATAAGCTGGGAAGTGTTTCAAAAAGATGTGTCATGTGGCTGAGGCAGAAAGGTAGGTGTCTGATTTCTGCAGCTGCGTTCTGAGTGAATCAGAGATGACCACGTCACATTAGTCAGGGCTAGGGGAAAGGACACTGCAATAATTGAGACATGAGACGCTGAAAGCCTTAATAAGAGCATTAGCCCTGTAGACAGCTAGGAAAGGCAGTGTGTTAGAAATGGGAAAGGAAAAAGAATTGGCCAGGCTTTCACACAACCTGCATAGAAAACCTGGCCTGATCTAAACCACCTTTATAGCTCCCTACAGCTGGAGTTAAAGGATGGATGGAGCTGTTTCTTCTTTCTAATGACCACCACCTACAGAGCCAGTCATCTGGTTCAAAGAGGAGGTTGCCATTCTGCCTTTCAGCAGTCCTCTTAATCCACAGCAACATATTAAAATAGTAAATTACTTCCTTAAGGAAGACACTTCCTAGTACTAACACTTCAAAAGCAGATAAATCCTGATTCACAGAAAGGGACTCAGTGTCCCCATGGATTGGCACTTTCAGTGACTTACTCGAAAATCTGCAAGGCAGACACTGAGTTTTGCTGGCTCAGAACTTCAGGTATTCAGCTCAATCCACAGCAACAAAGAGGGGAGCAGGGTTCAGTGCCTACCTGGTGTGGATGAATGCAGGGAAACCACTACTATATTAATAGTAAAGAATATAGCTATATATATCTATGAACATAGTCATAACAGTAGATTAACCTCTCATCTAAATAATGGTATTTTGTGCAGTAAAAACCCCATCCTTGGTACAATTAATAGGATACTGATTGAATGTAATCTGTTGAATTACCAATTGTACTCTGCAGTGCAAAGAGCATGGTTATCACTTATATGACAACATGTAAATCCCCACATAAGAACCACAACCCTGTCATACCTGACCCTGCTCTTTCTTCAAAAGAATGTAAAAACTTAATTCAGAGAATATCCAGTGATAATAAAAATGCATGTCTTCTTAGCTCTTAGCTTAGCTTAGCTTGTATTATATATGATGACAACCTAATTTAGTTGGTATTATTAGATTAGTTAAGTCATATGCCTGTTTACTTATAAGTAGCGATGACCAAAGTAAATAAATGTCTTTTTCTCCACCTGTTTTTGAGCAGGAAACAGACTGCAAATTAAATAGCTGTTATCTCACTAGAAGAGTTCAATTAAAAATGCAGCAAAGCTGCAAAGGGGTTAGAAGCCACTGAACACACTGAAAGCCCCTGTGTTACATTTCTATTATACGGTCATTTGACAGAGTTAAAACTTTAGTGAACCTTCAAAAAAAGGTAAGTGTTTGGATTCTGTTAATATCTGTACAACATTCTGCAGCAGTAACTCATGATACGATAATTCAGTGGGTGCAAGGAGAATTTTGTAGCCAGTTATACATGAATATACCCTTGCAGGTTTAATACACGGAGAGAAGACATTACCATTTGTGACTCTGACCTAGTATTCATGGCTGTATCTGACACAGTCTTATAGGTGTCTTGTACTTCAGATGTCCTCACTTCTAAATATCGGATAAAGACTTTTCTCCCACAATGAATTCTGAGGTTGCCTCAATCAATGTGTAGTGATTAGGCATTGATTCAAAACACAGCATTCGTACTTGGGCACAATGTATTGATATTAGCAACATTTAGGAGGAGAAAGAAAAACAAAGACAAGTAGCTTTTGGCTGCTGCTTATACTACAGCAGAAATTAAAAGTTGCTCTTTCTCGCAGCCTCTGCAAGAACTAGGATGAAGCTTCTAATCCAAAATTAATCAGGGAGGATGTTTTGTCCAGTGTGACCACTAGACCAGAATCAAAAAAACCCAAACAAACAAAAATAACAACTACAGGAAGATGCCAGTCTCTTTAAGTACAAGCAACCGCTCATTTTTCTGAAAGCCTGAGAACAGAAACCCATTGTGTGTGTTGCCAGCCTAGAAGAAACAGAATTAGCTTGTGTCACCGTTTGTAGACGGGGATGAAATTCACAGCACCTTGAATATTTGCATGAATTAGAAAAGGCAAAGCGTCTCTACTTTAAAAAGAAGCAGTGTGTGCTAAAGCCAGCTGTCAAATGCAGAACTTACGTTGCCATTGTTGCAAGTTGCCATTAACTCCTAATTAATATATATTATCCACAAATACTTTCTTCAGCTGAGCTCAATAAAAAATAGTGTGGTATTTTAAATTAATGAAAAACTAAAGTACAAGAAACTGCAGTCACCTGTGATTCAATCTAACCACAAGTGCAATGCTCTCCTTTGTTTGACCTCCATCACCCTCCCATACGCTGCTGACCTTCCATTGATTTAGTAAATGTACACACTCTCAGCATTTTAATTGTATCGGAAACCTTTGCAGGAAAAAAAGCATTGTCAAATTCATAGGATACTAGGCTAGAATTCACACTGGGGTTCAGATTCCCATTTCACCAGTGATCTTACAGACGTGGACAAATTATTTAATGTTTTTACTCCTTTTTATTCGTCCTGTCACTTGCCTTGACTACTCAGACATGGATGTCAAGGGCAAATGAGACCATAGTAGTTCTCTTGTCTTACCTCATGCCTAACATTAGATGTAGAAGGCAAAAGCAACTTTGAACTTAATAAGGACAGCACAACTACAACAAATTTCTTTCAGACATAAAAGAAATTCCAAATACGCGCATGAAAATTAGATACTTCAATACACAGAAGCCAGTAAAAGGTACCTAAATGTGGGAATGGACACACAAGCAAATAGGATAATGTATTGAATACCCGAGTTTAGTTGCTGAGAGTGATGTCACTGGTATTTTCCTTTGAGCATCAGCATAGAGATAATTCTGCAAGACATCGTAAATCCTTTTCGCAAATGGTTACCCTTGACTAAGCTTTATGGTGGATGTCAGGTGTACAAGAGGAACCTAAGAATGATATACAGGATATTAACTGTTGACTGCAGCACTGGTTTCCTGATATGCCTACATTGTTTACAAAACTACCAAGGGGATTTTCTCCATATTTCAAGTTATTTATCTTTTTAATACAGTAGACCATGCACCAGACTCTGGTAGAGAAAGCACAACAGTATTTGAGCAGCATAGGAAACTAATACATTAACTGTTAAATACATTGGCTTATATACAGAGCTCGAGTACAAATCTGACTGAAACATGAAACAATTACACTTATGGGGGTAACCTCTGAAACACCTCAAAAGCTTAGAGGTACTGACACCTACTGAAATGACACATTAGAGGATCTGATGAAGTCCAGTATATTCCCTGTGATCCCAGCTTGACCACAGGCTTCTAAAGAAAATCTCACCTTCTTGCCAAATGCTTTGCTGTGCTCTGGTTTTCCACTCTGCAACGGTGGGATACTGTAAGAGGAAGCACTTCTGGCATGTTAATAATTTCATTCAGCATTCAAAGTGAGATCTTTTTATTGACTTCAGCAGATTTTGGATCAAGATCTGAGACTAGTAAAAAGAATGTTAACCAAGTGAGAGTCTGATTTTCAAACAGTGGAACAGTGATTAAAAATGAGATTCATGGCATGAAAAACTTTGATATATTTTCATTTAAAAGCTTGTAAACCATTTCCAGGACAGGCTTGGATTCTATTTTTTCCCCAAATTTTCACTCCAATTCACTTAGTACTCTTCTCTGTACACTGTTATTTTTAATGTATAAGGGATTTCGTTCTTAAACAAAGATCTTAATATTGTACTAAATTAGTAACTGTAATTTAAGCAGGGTAAAAGGAGTCTTGTTTAACATGATAATCAAATTTATATTTTTCAAATTACTCCAGCTATAATCGCAATTAAAAGAGTAAAACATGTTAATTATTGTGAATATTACTCATCTTAACAAGGCTATAGTCTAATAATCAGATCTTTTTGCATAAAGAACTTTGGGGTTTTTTACATCTTTTTGCTTTTCCTGCTTTCTTATCCTACATTTTATTGAAGGTACTTTAACACATTCTGTCTCATGATATCCTTGTGTAGCATAGAAGTATTTCAGGGCCATAGAACAGTTTTTAAATGGGCATATCCCTAATACTGCAAGAAGCAAGGTCAGCTCAAGGTGGTGGAACACCAGAGATGATGCCTGCCTTTTTTATATTGCTGAATATGGAACAACGTTGGTGAGCATATTAAAATAGTTTATCTCACATATGTGAAGTCCTATCTAAACGTAGCTTTTAAGACTCAATAAATGCTTTTACTAACTGAACACCAAAAATATAAGCAAATTTTGTTTTGAATGACTGGAAGATATACTTATCCTCCACAGATATCCTAGCCATGGATTACATATTTATGACAAGTATTAAAATAGCTAAGTAAAATCCCCCCTCCCAAGAAGTACCTCTAATTTTGTTGTACTTACTGGGTTTGTGTTTCTTTGGTTGGTTGGGTTGGTTTGTTTGTTTTTACTACAGGCCTCCAGACTATACTTAAAACTACTGTGCTGACCACTTGCTTTCATTACAGTTGTCAAAAACACTGTGCAGGAACAATGTTGGCAATTTCAGTCCTCTCAGGCATTTTTTAATCTTGGCTAATTACATTTTCTAAGCCTAAGTTTTCCTTGCAGCTTCCTTCTTCCTTCCCTTGCAAACAATTTTGTAGTTTCACCCCATGCTGTTAAATAGGTCCAAATACATTCTGCCCTAGAAGAAGATATATTTCAAGTAGAACGGCAAAAGGAAAGGAAGACCCCTTTTTGTTCATTTTTATTTTACTACCTCTTAGAAAAGATCATGATTAAAAAGGGAAACTCTCCTCTTCATCAGAAAGAAATTTCTGAAATCCTTCACTTTATTTTCTAGCTTTACAAAAACCAGTCTGGTTATCATTGAACACATTGACACTGTATAAATTCCAAACTGCATGGACTTCAGAGATCTGGATTTGACATTATCTCTTCCCTCAGCATTATCTTTCCTAACAGATTCTTCAGATTCCTTCATTTTCTCTACTTTTAACTACTATTTATATCCTACAATGAAGTTGTCTTTCCCAAAGACTGTGCCACCCTTGGAAAAAAACAATATTTTTCATCTTCCGTGCCTTCCCTTCTTTTGAAACAACAAAAACAAAATCCTCTAAAAATACTGATCAAACCCAGTTTCAGGAGCAGATGAAATAATCCTTTCACATACAGTTTTAGATAATTAGTCCCTAAAACACTTTGCATTTGTAGCTTATGTCAGCTGAGACTGGCTACCAGGTGTTTTCAGATCTGTTTGCACGTGTTGGGTGTTTGCGTTTTTTAGGGGGACACCACTGATCAAAAACTAATTGACAGAGGAGCCTTTCAGAAAAATCCAAGCTACGGATACTTTCAACAACTCTTTTCGACCTAAAACCTCCTTGTTATTAGGTTTAGATACTTCTTCTCAGCCCGTATGTAAACAAATACGGAAACAAATCCACAACACAGCCTATCAAACACATCTACCCTCACAAACGCGTGATCTCACCCCACAGAGGGCTCTCTCACCCAGCTTCCTTCTTTAAACACCAGCACAATTTGATGTGTGCCAGCAGTTTTGGCTGCTCAGTGCCAAAACCCTTTTAAATGCTTTTGCTACTTGGGGACGTTTTCAAAAATGACAGTCAGACGATGTAGCAGTGGTGAGATATAGCTCAGTTGTTTACTTCTTTTTCATTTCCTTGGCAAGGCTTTGAAGAGAAGAGCAATTAGCCATTAAGACTGAAAGAAGTCAAATGCAAAAAAAAAAAAAAAAAACAACAAACCCTGGGCTTTTGAGTTTTTTTCCTTCTTCTGTCTGTTCCCTGAATGACGTCAAGATGCTTTCAAAGGAGGACAACCAGGACCAATGAGAAGGAGAACAGAACAGGCACACAACTGGGTAAGTGAGGTCTGGAGGGCAGTGATTATCCGTGTCTGGAAAACATGAGGTTTGAAGCTCTGTTTACTCTTACGCAAAGAGATGTAGGGGGGTTGCTGAAAAAGTATGAATCATGAAGAAAAAAGAATCTTATACAGGTTATTAGTCTAGCTAATGATGTATCTTCAACACTTGTTCAATTTAAACTAGGCTTATGAGCCTTCACACTAGGCTTTGTGAGCCTTTATAGAGCTCTGATACTGAAAATGAGTTTTGAGACCAGGGTGGTGGCCTGGGCACTTTCCAGGAAGCATGGTTGAAAGAGAGGCTAAAAAGACAATAATAATATTTTGAAAAACATGGCCTTTGGAGCTATTTACAGTTTGTGGCACTTAAGAACACCTCCACCTCCCAGAGTGATGAGAACAGTCATTCTCCAGTCATTGGTTCAAATGAAATAAGTTGGGAAAGTCTCTGAAACTCTACTGGGCACGTGCCCATCACAGGTCATCAATGAATCCATCGTTAACAGCTTGAAACAAAGAGCTAAATGGATGACGAAGATTGTGGCACTTTTCCCTGCTAAACTATTTACAGGTGGCTATAAGCAACTGAAAAACAAACAAAACCAAAAACCTGGCAATGTAGTGGTGGCCAGGTCCACTGATCTTCCTGACCCCAGACACTACCAATGACCAGACTGATGTACGAGAAGTATGGTCCAGAGAAGGAAGCAAGGCATGCTCCTCTGCAGTCACACGTAAGACTGTCAATTCAGAGATTCATTGCTCATTTTGGTTGCCCAAGTACCAAAGATAGCCAAAAAACCATGCCCAGCTGCTAGTGACTGAAGGGGAAAAACTTATTGTTGCTGCTCTCCACAGATCAACGAAGTAGAACATTTTATCTGGATTGAAACACATTTAAAGAGAGACTTGAGTTTAAAGAGTATTCACTAATGGCACTTGCTGAGAACCGGGTACCTGCCTTACCCTCTGTGCCTCTGAAAATCGCTTCTCCCATTAGACATTCATCACCATTATCACCTCCTCTGATCATGACCACCCTGTCCCTGGAGAACCTCTGGGAAAGAACCTGCGTGGAATTAAAGAAGGAAGAAACATGTGGGCTAATTTCACTTTAGATTAAACTCAACCCGGACCACAGCAGCTTTCAGTGTGAAAGACTTGACGGATTACCGAGTAATATTTTATGACATTTAGGGATGGATTTTTCAAAAGGATGAGACATATTTTTTTTTCTGAGGTTTTGCATTTTAAGGAGAGAACAGCCCTACCACTGCTTAGAATTTGAAAGCAAATAACCTAGATGCTGTTCAGGGGTCTGATTTTTATTTTTAAACTATCCTCCACCCCAACAAAAATAATGTTGTTTTCTCATTATCCTTCTGATGAATCTGCTTCATTTATTCCCGTTTTCATAAAATATTAGTGCATCTAGCCTTGGAAATGTCTTTTTACTGAAAGACATGCTTTCCCCATCTCAAGTGTCATAGACTATATATCTCCAGGAAAGCAATAATGTACAAGAGTATATACCATAATGTAGCACCTATTCATATAATTCCAAACAGAACATATACATGCAGCTTCACTCTGGTTGTAATTTAGATATATTGACTAATATAACCTTCTTTATAGTGGGAACCTATTTTTTTATTATGCACATGTATTGACTATTAATAAAAATTGTTGGCACTTACGCAGCACCTCACTCAAAGAAACTCTGAGAATTTCTCAGTGAAATACATTTCTGTTTTGCAGAGGTCAAAAGCTAGTACTTCCAGGTGCAAAGCATCGATACAGATGTTTCAGAGTTATGTGGCAAGCTGGGAAGCAGGTAAAGAAACAAACCCAAATTATTAAAAATTCTTATTTTTCTTAAAGTCACCTCCCCACTGCTTTGGGGAAGTAAGACTCCTACAGATATGGATATAATTCAGATAACTTGAATACTGACATCAGTTGAGATGCTGTGACACAGCATCTGAAACAGTCCCAGAAACGACCTAGTCATCTTAGAAATTTTTCACTCACCTCTGTACTCGTGAGTCTGCTAGTGTTTTGCAGCACTTTCCTTTTCTTTTCTTTTATTCCTAGCCCCTGCTTAGTACATCTGTAACTGCGGCCTTGATTTGAGCAGTTAATAGCTCCATCTTCATTACAGGGTCAAGTAAACAGGCAGGCTGACACCGCTTAAAAAAACCCAAAAACACATACACCTTTTTTTTAACTTTGCCGCCTCTGGGTTTATGGGTCTTTGCTGTGACAAACATCGTGCAAGCTACTAGTCAGTTAACATACACTGATCATTATCTACCACTAAGAGAGAAATAAATTCTTTCTTGTACCTTCTTTTGTGGTTTATTTAGAGGATGTGAGCTGCAGAGATACTGTGGACTGGAAAGTACACCTATCCAGCGTAAGTAGTGACCATAGCTACAGGCGTTACCTGTATACCAAATTCACCTGTGATTATTTTAATTTCCTCTCAAAATTCTGCTGGTAAGGATGACCCTTCCAGCTCCATTTTGATGTAAAAGGAAAACGTTTGTTGCAGGACATGACCTACAGAACAGAGAGCAAAAGTATCAGGGTTATCCTTCAGCTTTGGTATGTGATGTCAGTAAATTAATAACATATATCTGTGCTCATGGTAATGTTAAAACTGAAAAGGAACTTTTTGATTACCTGGAACTGGAATTAATAGCTCACTGGGATGCACAACACAATTTATATTTTTCTGAGTAACTTTTCAGGCTCCCTGATTTGCCAGGCAAAAATCAGGAAAACGGTACATATACTCCTAAGACACCTCAAAAGGCTTTAATGCACATATCTGCCTTAGTACAGCATGAACTCAGGTGCCAAGTCCAAACTTCTGATATCTGCTACTTCCCTCCTAATGCAGTCAATGACACCTCCTGTCAAGAGTTTGCGGCATAAAGACAGGGCGGGAGATTTCTCAAAGGCACTTGTTTCCAGAAAACTGTTACACACACTCTAGCTGTCAGAGAAGTAGCTTGGTATCAGAGAAGTAGCTTGGTATCAGAGTAAACAATGTGGAAGTTAAGCAAAAACTCAGAGCAAGCTGGCTAGAAAGGCTCATAGAAAGTGAAGACACTGCTTCTGTAACAAAAATGTGATTACAAGCTTCAGGTCAATGTCAAATGATCTACAGACACCAATAACCTGAGGTCAGGGGTTACTCAACTCCACAAAGACTATGACATATTTTGTTCTATTACTATTCATTACAAAGAGGTTTTTGTCTTTTTTTGTCTTTTTCTTCATCATCTTCAGTGGTTCTCTTCAGCTATGAAGGAAACTTTTATAGCAAGTGAAAACAGTGAGGTGAGTTCTACCTCTTTGCCTTCTCAGGAAAGCCTCAATACTTCCGTTTCTCTTTACATTGGCTATAATGAATCAAGGTTGTTGTTATTCCCCATATAAAAAGACTTAATAATTAACTGGTGTTGCTTTGGATTTGTTACATTAAAGCACATAATAGCACAGGTGATAAACTCCCTCTTTATCATGCACACCTAGTCGCCTCCTGCTGGCTTTGGATGATAGAAAGTTTATGTTCATCCCTCGGGGGTTGCCTCCTATGCCATAATCTTTTAACTTATCTTTTCTCATGGCCAGGGGGAAAAAAATAATAAAATAAATAAAAAGGAAATAGGCAGGGGTTTTAGTTTATCCCTAGGGAAATTTCAAACCCTTCTATAAAATACATTTTTATTTTTAGTTTTCGATACTTTTTATTTTCCTCATAATATATGAAATAGTATCTAGCAGGGCTTGACAAATCTGTTCCTGCAGTTAATTCAGCCCCCGGTTCAGAAAGTTTTATTTTTCCAGGTTTATTAGACATAAAAATCAATCTTGAGCCCGATTCACATCTAAAACAACCTTCTGGAACTGGCAAAAGCAAAGAAGTAAACAGAATGAGCATTAAAAGGCCAGAACGGAATAAAGCACTGTCAGTACTTCCAGTTATTGGTAGCCTTGCTTGAGGGAAGACGGTGGAAAAGTGGTTCTCTGAATCTGCAAAGATATGGAAACCTTAAGATAAAAGGTACATGTAAAACCAAAACGCACAAGCCTTTCTTGGGACCTGGGATCCTCCTGGTAGCAGAGAAGAAAGGTTTATCTCTTGTTTCTTCTCAACAACGAAGCTACTAAGTGGCTGCTCAAAGGCTTGGTTCATTTAAACCCCATCCAGTGCGGTGAAAAGAAGGAAGTTTCAAGTCACTGTGAGGAAGGATACTTAAAGTTTCATCAAATTCCACAAAAGCACAAATACCAGCCCAGGAAAAGCATTGCTCATAATTTCAGTTACTCAAGGCGTCACACAGAGTTTTGTAGAGGAAACAAAAATTAATTCTTGGTCTTAACACACTCACTCCTAAAACCACCTGTGACTTATCTAAGACACCAAGTATAAACTTATTTGGTGCCGGCTGGAAACTGAAGGTCTTTGTGCTTATTTGACTTGGACACAAAGGCATGGAAATCATTCTACACAAAAATGTCAAAATATGGTCCACTAACTTATTAGAATATTAGAAGTCTAGAGAAAAACAAGTGAATAAGCAACCAAAACAGGCTGTCTTATACCAAAAGCAGGAAGCAAAATGAACCAGAAGTTGCTCTACAGTTATCAGACAAGGAAATACTGGCAGGTGTTATACTGACTTACACACAACATGGCCATTTCCTAAGTATGTCAAATTCTCTTGTAATTAGACCTGTGCAAACCAATAAACACTAGATTTCTAAGAGTTCTTTGTCATCATAATGATTTAGAATCCTCTGGCCAACTTACCAATGGCTGGTTTATACCCAACCATCTATACCATAAGCCCATATACTATGCTGGTCTTAAAACTGAATTACCTTCTGTGATAAGCATTGAGATAACATCACTTTTTTCCTTAAGAAGCATTGAGGGTTTGTCAATAGGTTGAACATAGAAAGTTTTCACACAACCTCAAAGATCTCAAACAAGAAGAGGCGACAACAAGCAGCTGCCTGAACACATCTTTCAAAATCATGATTTTTCACAAAAATTATATTCTGATAGATGTGATGTCTAACTAGGTCTCCAGAGAGACATCTTCAATACAGGAAAAACTCTCCCTACTTTATTAACAGTTGCTTCTACCCTCATAAATTCCAATGGAAAGAGAAATCATAAATTGGTGGGAAAAGTTAATAAGCAAGAATTTTAAGCAGAATATGCAGCTTTGCTACTAGTAACACAGTACTAACAGCCTTTGTTTCTAGCAGTTTGCAATACAAGAAAGGACAAGCCTTTAGGCTCAAGACACTTGGCAGGTACACAGCTCTCCACCTTTCTCCCTTCAAGTTTCAGAGCACAGTAATTAGGTACTAGCAAGGCCCACAGCACGTTTGTCCTTCTGTAGCTGGCAAATTTCTGCTGTAGAATAACTAGAGCACATTAGCTAAAGGAGAAAAACAAAAAGAGGAAGCAAGCAGGATATACCAACGTGTGAAATGTATCAATTCTTTCACTTTGATTTTTCATATACCCCTGATGACAAATGAAAGAGATTCATTTAAACGCTTATTAAAATCATGTTGTTTTCCCAAAAGTATATACATATGTTTTGGAATTTTCACTCTTGCTCTCCTTCGCAAAGTTTCAGTAACGAAGAAAAGGAGACAAAACCCCAACAAATTCTACCTGGCAAAGAGCCAGAGCTCCAATTACAGCAAGCACTATGGGAATAAAAGTAATAGATTTTAATTGGTGCCCAAGGGGAAAGGTCAGTCTCCTTGGAACAATAAGAGTCTTTGGTGGTAATTGACTGAATGCTCCTGTGAGAGCTTGTAAATGTCAGTAACACACTTGAAATGTTAGCAAAAGGAAAGGTTTGGTGTCCTAGAACATATGGAAGAGTTTTGCTGGTAGAGGTATTATAAAAAGAGAATGGTGAAATACTTTAACAAGGGACGTGACTTGGAAGATAGCTTTCAGCTTCAAGGTTCGAAATGCCAGACATATTTCAAAAGGTATGGGAGAAATTTATTTATTTTCAAGATGAAAAAGGAGTACTGCAGTGCACACTGGTGTTAGACACGCAGGGGTCTGGGGCAGCAGATGATTTGTGAACTTTGCCCACCGCTACACTTGATGACTGACTTAAGCTTTTTTTATCCCTCTGCAATGACCTAGTGCTACTCTTCTCCCAACCAGGCTTTGAATGATATTTTCTTCTTTCCTTTCTGCTCTTTTTTTTTGTGGTGAAAAGATTCATTTTATTATTTTTTTTTAGCAATATAGATGAAGGGTAAAAACTTGCACGGATTGGATGCATTTTAGGATTCCCTGGCAGAAAGGTATGGTAGAAAAGGAGATCAGATCTTCCAGAATTTGATGAATTAGGAGAAAATATAATTTTTGTTTTGCTAGTATTTCAACCTAAATCCTGTATTTGGTTCCTTTCTTTGCAGCTGATTATTTTCTGACCTTAGCAAAACATACATTTGATCTCATTCAAAAACTAGACTGACAATATTTCTTTTCCAAGTACCTATTAACACAAAATCCACAAAGGTCTGATGTAGTCAGGGAAACTGTTACACTTTCTTCCCCAGCTGACACAGTCTGGCTGCCTTTGGTTCATCTGCAGTTGCTCTTTATGGGAGCTGACCAACAGTGTATTAGGGAGGGCATTTGGATGTGTTTGCATTTCATAGAATCACAGAACGGTTAGAGTTAGAAGGGACCTTATAGATCATTGAGTTCCAACCCCCCTGCCATGCATGGGCAGGGACACCTCCCACCAGACCAGGCTGCTCAAGGCTCCATCCAGACTCAGCAAGATATAAATCCCTGAGAAATGTCCATACACAGTGAATCCGGGACTCAAGGATAAGATCACACTTTATTCTCATGTTTCTTTCCGCATATTCCTGAAGATTGTCTTCCCAAGGGACTCATGTCTGAAAGTTCTTGCTGAATCCAACTTGCTCATCTATCATAAATTACTTAACTTCTAATATAATTATTTCCTTTTTTTTCCATTGCTCTTTGTTGCCCACTGAATTGCCTTCTGTTTCTCATTTCCTCTGATGAAGGAATAGGGTATATGGCACTGGAGACTGTGAAGAAGTTTTCTGTGTACAGAGACCTAAATACTCACATGCAGAGGAAGATTCAGCAGTTGACTGTATTGGAACTGTTAAGGGCAGACTTTTAACAACGAAAGAATCAGCAATGTGATTAAGAATGTAAGTCAAGTATCATTATTGAGTTCCATTGTTTTCAGTAGGATTTAACTTGGTAAAATCTCTTGACAATTTAAAAGTGGAAATGTTTCAAAACAAAATGATTTCGCTTTTCACCACCAACATTGTTTAATTTACATTGACCTCCAAGACAGAAAAGCCTTGGGAAGAAAAACCGAACTGGTTTGAACAAGTGCTTTCAATCAATATGAACTTTTTCTTTCTTTAAATAGCAAAATATATTATTTATAATGTTCCACATGCAATAGAACCCTTCATAAATTTGATTCTTTCTTGTCAAATAATGTGTTAATTCAAATGTTTCTTAACTTCTGAAAATATTCCACCACCTCCAGTTTTTTAACTGCATTGGCAGTTTAAGAAAAAGCAAAAAAAACAGTATAATTGCTCCCAAATTTGTGGAAGCAGTTGGCCACACTCCAAATTTACTATCAAGTATTTCTCTTAAATCCTCACATGTCCTTCTTAGCAAATGTAGACATAAACACTGTGAAGGAATGATTGTGACCTGGGCAATCACCATGGTCTCATTACCCTCCCCTATCAACGAAAACATTATTGGGAAACAGTGGTCTAGGGCTTGATCCGTTGTATCAGAATACATAGCAAGAACTCCTCTGATAGTTTTTTATGAGCATAATTTGGTCTATTCAATTAGTGCCAATCTCCCTACACTGCCCTCAGCACCATCTCCAATTATTGCCATCTTCACTGCTACACTTCGTCAACAGTCTTCTCTCCTTTGCTGTCACTTATCCCTGAAAAATGTCTATCTTTAAAATTCAGTAATTCTAAACATGGTAGAAAAGACTCTTCCACACAAAATCTGGCTTTGTGCCAGCCTGTGGGTACAGGTCTGAAAGCAAAGTCGTCGTAACCAGAAGAATAATTCTGGGTGTTCCTATCTCCAACTTCTGTATGCCACTATTCTTCAAATTGTAGTAGGCATTGTACTTTCCTTGATCTCCAAGTTATATGCTCTTCCTAAACGTTTTAATTTATTATTATTAGTTTTTGCTACTAAAGAGGTGGAGGGGTAGGAATCAAAAGACTCAAGAGACAAAAATATGGATTACAGTGCCTTATTTCCAGTAACTTTTGACCCTTAAATTCTGTCTGGTGCTAGCTGTGACTCAAGATTTTTATTTTTTTCTTCTCTTCTGGCTCTGGGAAATCTCTCTCTGTCCCTCCAATGAGAAACCTTCACTTAGTGGCACTAAAAGGAAAAAACCTCTTTACAGCATTTGCAATATTTTTACCAGACACTGAATTATTCCCATTTTCTCCAATAAGCTTGGCTGCTTTCTCAATGACCCATTACTCTCAACATGATATATAAGTCATCCCTTGTTGGTGTCTAATTCTCATGTCATCTGCATACAAGTCAAATTCCACATTTTCCTAGCAGTAGACAACTTAGTAATTACATCCATTAATCTTTGCTGTCACTCCCCTCTCTCTGCATTTACCAGCATTTATCCATCAGAAGTTTCCTAATCATGAATATTTTTCTTGTGTATATTCTTCACTTTATTCTCCTTGTACTCCAAGTACAGCTAGACAGAAGGCATAACACACAAGTACCCCATCATTTATTCACTCATTTCTTCATAATAGCATATCTAGACTACAGAAAAAGGGAGCAATTGCCATCTGCTGATAAACATGCCCCACAGATTACACTACCTGCTGATTAGCAGATACTACATATGACTTTGTTTTAGGCCTAGCAGAGGGGGATGAATTCAGAGTTTCTGTGGTCATTACTCAAACATTTGTAGTTTTTTTACATTATCAGTTCCAATTTCCAACAAGCCAGCCATCATATGGTTATGCCACAGTATTATGCTATTTTAATCTTTAAGGCCAACTTCTGAAGTCATACAGTAACAAGACAATATCCACATTTTATTATCAAAGAAGTATGTTCCTACCATAACACAGCAGAGAAGTGATACACAAGTGAGATTTAGGTATGCATCTTTATCGGCTCAAAACCCAGAAGGTAAATGAAAACAACCCTGCTGTACATATTTTTTAGTCCAGCTTTATGAGACATTGAACAAGCTGATTTTTACAACTGCTTGGGGCTAGTTTTTCATAGTAAAAAAAAAAAAAATAAAAAAAAAATCAATATTATGGCAACTGGCTTTTTTCCTGGTTTAAACAACCTGTCTTACTTATGGAAATGGATGGAGCTACAAGTTTGACAGTAAGACAGGTTTGCTCTGTAGTTAGACATATTTTTGCACTACCATCAATCCCTGCTGCCCATATCTGGGCAACAACATATCGTTCCTCTGCTCTCTAAACTGCTGGCATATATCCCCCCTTGCCAAAAGGGATATCATCTGTTCCAGAATATTCAGTAAATCACTGAGGAATTAAGAAGGGATACAAGAATTGAAGGACATTCAACAAGAGATTATCTTGCATAAATTTTAACTGCTCAGCTTAAAGAAAACAGAGGTCGGAATCAAAATGGGAAGAACACCTTTGAAACTCTCAGCCTGGGTGAATCTTAGCTCTAAAGCTGAATTCCGTGGCTTGCACTTCCCTATCATTAGTTTCAACACTCAGTGTGCCCTTGGAGACTTCTGTGAGATACAACGGCTTACTGTAGCACTACTTTGAGTGGGAAAATGTCAAAACTGCCACTATTTTTGATAGGCTTACAAGAGCAGCAGCAGAATTAATGGGCTTTGATTTCACTTCATATCCAAGAAGAGATATGGATGTAGAATAATGGCAAGGGCTTTGCGTGTAATGGCTATTGTGAGAGCTGTCATATACTGTAGCCATGAATCAGGAAGTTTGGTAGTAAATGCTGCCAGACACTTCAAAAAGTCAAAATATTCACTTTGAAAGATGAGACTCTGTCTTCGCTTTGTTAACATGGACCAAGTGCTTGTTAATTATCGGTTTCCCATGAACTCAGTATTAAAGACTAACAAGACAGCACCAGCTCTTCCGTAACTGCCACTTTACACATCTTCATTGATTCCAGTGAAACTGTACCGAACTGCAGCTGTCAGAACATATCCAAAACACATGAGGAGCAATCTACATTTCTAAACTAATAAAAAAAAAAATATATATTTTGGCTTTATCCTGGTTTTCATATGGAGTGGGGGGCAGAAAAGACAGTCTTCTGAACTGGAAATCAAGTCTATAGTTGATTATCTGGTACATAGATAGTAGAATTACTCTTAAGTCCAAAGATACTACAAGAAGAAGTGAAATTTGTATCATATGTATTAGCATAAGGATACAACACTTCCCAATCACCACAAATAGTGGTTTGTAAAAGCAGTAGATTTACTCCATCACTATTGCTGAACTGCAAAAACTGAAAAATTTCTTAATTCAAGGCTTGAGAAATCCCTTTCTGTACAAGTAGTGAAACGTTTACATGTGTATAGTGTTATCAGAAGTCCACCGATCCACCCCTACAGTCTAACGTAGTAATTCTGATCTTTGTACGTTCAGGATTTCAACTCTTTTCTGATCAGGAGGTGAAATCTTAAGCCAAAACTACTGAATGAAACTGATGTAGATCACTATATTTACAGAAAAGATACAAGTGAGGAAGAACCCCCATGCTCTCCCACTGGAAAACTCTTGAGGGAAAAGCATGCATAGTGCTATCTACCCCAAACTGACTATCAGATTAGTAAAAACAGCCATTGAACCCCATCCCACATCCTCTTGAGTCCTGCTCTCCAAAACATTCTTCCTGAAACAGAGGATGAGGCTATGAAGAATCATTATTTGTGGTAATAGCATAGAAGATATTTAAGACATATCTGGGGGCTGCTGCATATACTTTCCTATGCTATACAGAGTTTGATCCAAACAGAAGTTTTCATTGCTCTGAAAAGGGTTCATCCCTTTCAAAAGGTAAGAAAATGCTTTCATTAAACATCTTGAAATCTCCTGGGCACTACATCATTTAAAAAAAAAAAAAAAAAGAAGAAAAGAAAAAAAAAAACACAACCAGCATTCACATCTGTGAGGCAATGCCTTTTCACTCTCTTATGACTATCTCTTTGAAGGTGGCACTCATAGCTCGCAGCTAACAAGGACCTTTCCTTCCAAAAGAAAAGAGAAGAGCAACAGAATAATTGATTTTAGCTCTGCAAGAGTGGACCGCAGTAGCACTTCGGGCTATTGGCATGACTGATCGACTGTAGACCCGAGGTCTCCCACTGTGCCTAATTTGCTAAGGATGCCATCCCTTGACAGCCACAGGATCTGGCTCAGTCTACAGTGAGGTGGGCTGAGAGCTCTGCTGAGCTCGAACCTCTCAAATATGAACTGGTAGTCCTCACACTGAGATTTACAGAGGCCTGAAGACGCCACTAGAAATAACTGTTTTTCCTTGAGAATAAAAACAACACAAGACCCACCATCACATCAGGCTTGTGAAAGCTTACATGGTGAGACAGGCCAGAGAGAAGATTTGTAGAAGCATTTCCAACTTGATTTCAGCAACTAAAGGTAGCAGCTTCTAGAGAAACAGGGATGTCAGGTGGAACTGATTATCTCCATGCTATGGACATTTTCCCCAACTCCCATGAAAGCAGCTGCAAAGACCAGTGTAAAGCACACAGTTCGAGGTCTTATCCTTCAGACAACTGGGTAGTTTATATTCCAAAACCAGAACCTCCCCAAAGCAAATGAACTCTTCTAATACCACAGGATACAAAGTAGCACTCAATCTTGCTTATTTCAGCTAATAAGGTTAAATCTCCAGCCTTGACTGATAGAAATATTTGCCAGCTATTCTCTCCACCAATTTCTACTCAATGGCAGAAAGAACAGAAGGCCGGTTCACCATTCCTTTCATTTAAAACTCATTAATAGAAATGAATTTGAAGTAGTTGGGGATCCAGCCAGCACTGAAACCCATGCAATTATATTTACAATAAATATCCGTTATCTTGGAGCTACACACACAACAGGACAGTGCTTAACACGCTGTGATAAAGGTGTTAATCACAACCACTAAAAATAAAAAGACAAGGAAGGCATCTGTAATCCATTCATCTTTGGCGAGAAAGAAAAGAGGACGCTGTACTGCAGAGCAATTAAAATGTGAACAGTTGGAGGAATAAAGGGAAAATTCAAGGCAGGCCTGCAGAAAAGAAGAGGGAGAGAAAACAAAACCCAACCCCAAAAAAACTAATGCAAAAATTCAAACCCACAGGAAACATCTGATGGACTACTCCTATTAATAGCATAAAAGTTGCTGACAAATATTGCCACCCAGCATTTTATTAATTAACTGGAGATACACAGATACAAAGGGTTTGAAAGTACAAAGAACGAAAGGGCTGCACAAACTGGTGCTTTGCAAAGAACACAGCATGCTTTGTACAAGGGTACAGTGTCTAAATAAGCCAGCAGCACTTTTTGAGTCAAAGAAAACCTCCAGTTGAACTAATTGTAGAGTTCCCATCATCACTCATTCACTTTTTATTTGCATAGGTCTATGATTTTCTACACAGTGCTGGAAAGTAACCTATCTGAAGGGCTTTTATAAAGAAAGGCCATAAACTTAGTGCGTCTGAGTTTCCAGGAAAGTGTGTGACAAACTTTAGCAAAAAGGGATTTTCATGATATCAACTTGGATTTCTATTTCAGTTTAATTTTCAACCCACCAGTGTATTACTCCCAACCACTATTTCCTCAGGTAGAAGCATTTAAATCAGTTTATTTCCCCTGACAAAAGGTTCTCTGCGCCTTATAAATAAACCAATGTTGACATACCTAAGCCTAGGGATTTATTGCACACTGGAGATTCTCTGTTCTGGAGGCTTGTTGACAAATACTCAAACAGGCTCTGTGTCTTTGGCAAGATCCATGTGTTACAATTTTTTTCGCCCCCGATCTGTGTCATCAGTCATACAACCAGGTAGTACAGTAATTCAGCAAAAGAAGAGAACACTTTAAAACAGAGTTTCCAACTTGCTAATTGCTAGGGTTTATACACTGCTGTGTCACTCACCTTTTCCTGTAATTTTCTTAAGAAAATACTACAATTCAGAAAAATACCAAGTAACAGCACTAGGTCATAAATTTAAATTGTAAATAACAGTTAAATTTGCTCTTACTTTTATTTCCAGAGCACCTTTTTGTAATAAAACATCGCCTACAATGCCTGGTTACAGGATTTAATTTTGTTCAATAGAGACAAGAACTAGAAGTCAGGAGCTTTTAGAACAAAATTGGCATTTGTAGACTGCAGGAAGCTCTGCAAATCCTGCGTATTTATGGATACACCTTTTTTTTCCAAGATGGAAAAGAGCAAATAAATTATAACAAGCAATTTATTCAACACATGTTGCTGTTTGTTCTTTTTCAGAATGTGAAAATCATCAGAAATTCACAAAAAAAAAATCTACTAATTATTTGAATAAATCCAGCTATACGCATTCTACAGTTCATCGCTCCAACTGCTCTGCTTTTCAAGGAACAGACAAGACTACACACAGCATACACTTGTTTTTTTCATTATAAGGAATCAGTCTTGAGTCAGCAAATTTCAACATTTACCTTCTGTTTCAATGGGACTACTCCTAAAAGGACATTTTTCTTTATTTTTTTATAAAAAGGCAGTTTCAGTAAGTTAAGTATATGTTGGCCCCACTACTTCAGCAAGGTCTCTTGTCCAATAGCTTCAAGATTAAAAAAAATGCACTGTTTCTTTTCCACTGCTGAAGAAGCCTTTTCCCTCTGCTATGGAATGTCTTGCAGAACAAAGAATATCAGAGACTGCAGGTGCAGGCAGAAAAATCACTTACCTCATCCAACAAGTATTTAGGGAACACACACTGTTAGCATCTGCCCAGTATTAACCCCAGAGTGAATAAACCCTTCACACCAAACAGTACGAGTGTTATAAAAAATTAATGGACTTGGAGTAGTTGTGTCCTTCATTTAAAAAAAAAAAAAAAAAGGAAAAAAAAAAAAAGAGACAGTCTGCAACTATCCACCCAACCCACATTAGTGAAACAAGATTCAACTTCCAGAGCACCCAGAGTTTCTCACATTTTGGCAAGGAATATCAGGCTTCAGGGTACGTAAGTTCTTGATGGCAAAATTTGTAAATATTTTCTTTGCTTTCCATTCCATATCAGGTATAACATAAAGACCCTGCGTTTTCATACTTTTGCTTTCCCTGCAGAAGTATTTTTAGCACAGAAGTAAAATACAGATCTACACTCTCTTCCCCCCGCCCTCTTAATCACGAGGAAACAGCAAGGTGCTTAAAGTTGAGCATTTATGGGAGGAATAGCTTGATGCTTTACAGAAATAGACAGCGTAAGGAGAGCCTCCAAAAGTTCTCCCTGCAGGCCTAATTCTGTTCCTGCTGTAATAAGTTTTGGAAAATTCAATCTTAGACCTTTACATGGGTCCTTTCATCGCAGGTGTTGCAGCTTTCCTCTGGCACTGTCCCATATTGATTACAGGCCAACTTCAGTGCAGTCTACTGCCAGAACGGGCAGTTCTATGCTTCCACCTAAAAGTTTTTTTTTCCTTTCATCTATTTGGGTTTTGAGCTGGAAAGGGATTAGTTTTCAAAGAGATTAGTCCTCAATCCAGCTCACCAGATGGCTACACAAACACGGGTGGCAGTGTAAGGTGGGGAGTGGGAAGGTGCAGCCAAAGGTAGTGAAGGATTTTCAGCGCCAGTCTGCACTGAAGCTGGTTTAACACGCTTGCAAAACCCTTAATTTGTTTTTGGGTTTCTCTGTACCACAATAGCTAGGGGATCATGCAGATTTTGCTCAACTAAAACCCTTCTTAGCTCTAGAGAACAGTACTATTATGCCCAAACAAATATCAGGCATGCTTATATATAAAACCTCCACACCATAGTTTCTGTGCCAGGAGATCAACCTTTCAAACCTCAAAGTTGAAGGACATTTGATTCTTTAGGTTCTAGTGTAAAGCTTTATATCTTCTTCAAGGTCAGCTTCAATCAGAGGACATTTCTCAGCTAATTTGAGACCATTTAATCCCAGTCCTGACTTTCATCAGGCGACTTGAACCCAAACGTTTTCATGTTTCTTTCAATTAAGATGATTTATCTCTCCACCCCTACACCTTTCCTCTAGTCTTGTATAATGATACCAGTGTAGATAGGTATGAGGAATCAATCAAGTAGCATTGCAAAGGTAAGTGGCAATCAACTTCTCTTTTCTTCTGAGGGTCTTCCAGCAAAACCTAAATTCATCAGAACAGGTAAGGACTACAATTCCACTGCTACAGTCCATAAATCACAACACCACTAAGAAGGCACTTGAGAGTTGTCTTGTTAGTACCATAGGAGGCAGTTGCCTGTAGCAAGGAAGTGAAATTCACAATCCCAAAAGTCCACTCTAGTTTTATATTCCATTATTTGCAAACACTGTTTTAGCAGAGGAAGGAATTAAGTCCTTGAATATCAGCCAAAGATTCCTGAGCTATGAACAAAATGTTATTCACAGGCTCAGGTGAGGGAGTACAGAGCGGGATCAAGTATAACCTGCCACGTGTCCACGCCTCAGATAGTGGTATGGACTTCCACTTACAAGTAGTTGGAGAAAAGTATGTGACATCAGGACATGATTTGTATCATCCTAGGGTCAGTTTCTTAACAGGTCAAATGACTCATGCCTAGAAGTGCCTGTTTCTTTTGAACAAAGAACTACAAGAGGACAAAGCTAAGCATTGTGCTCCCTGGATAGGACAGCTCCCTCTTCCTTTCACAGGCTGTCTTAAAGAATACAAAATGATTCAGTATAATGAAAACAGCATCACAGTGACCTCAGCCACCCAAATATACACAGCCTCCTTCAGAGAGAAGTCTTCACTACCATTTTCTGCTGATGCAATTCAGCTTTGTCTGGAATAACTCGAACTATCCACTAAAGACAAAAAGCAAGGAGAAAAAACTACTGTAGCCAGATTCATATTGCCTTTGGTAAAGGAAAAAAGCTGGAGCTGGACCTTCCACTCACTGCATGTGCACTGTAGCATCACAGCTAATAAATCAAGACGACAATGGTGTCACTGCTGCCATTTATTTAAACCTGGTTTGATTTTGGTCTTGGTTTTGTTTTCTGGACCAACATACGAGGAAATGGGAAATGAAACTGCTAATAATTTCAGGATGATTTAAACTATTTTTTTTAGTTTCCACACCAAAACACTGGTAGTAAGAATAACTGCCTACCATCAAATGTGAGAATTAAATCCTTTTTTAAAACAGCATGCAAAGGGGAGTCATAACATGATATCGTTTACTAGCATATCCATATGCTAGCATATGTGAGACTACAAATCTTCTCCATCATTATGAGCTGTGCTTCGTCACTTCCTATTGCATACCTCCAAATTACAAAAATTTTGTCAAAAACATATCTCAAAGGCGGCATCAGATTCCTTTCATGCATATGTCAGAGTTATAACTTCTTAGTAAATTGTTAGTCAGTAGCGTGCTCGCATGATTAAAACCTTCTGGGCTTTGAAAGGCATTTTCTCTGTAGGAATTTGTCAAATCCCGTTCAGTTCACTATTGGGAGCACTTAAAAGACAAATAATGTTACATACAATCTGGCCACTGTAGAAGCATTTCTGCTGTTTTAATGAGTCTCTCTCATTTTCAGACAACAAAAGTGATCACCATCCAGAAGGTAAGCAAACAATTAAAGGCAAGGTACCTATTATACCTATCCATTTAATGGCCAACTTTTGCTAACGCATATTCCCTAAAGTACACTGGTAGGTAGTGTAGGTAGTACAAGCTGGCGTATGTTTTGGTAAACCTACATATTTTTTCAAGGGGGAGAGAAACAGAAGGAGAACATTTATGGTCATTTAAATAGTAATGGATATTGAAGAAAACAGGAGAGATACCAAGACAGAAATTGCCTCATAAAGTCAAAGTGAACCAACCACATTATCACTTACCTTACGTTTGTTTGTTGGACAAACATACAAGTAGCTCAGAATGGTCTTCAGGCCAACTTTATCATTCAGTTTCTCATACGTTGTCCCATAATCTGTTGACCTACAATTCAAAGAGAGATTTCATAAGTACAAACACTTAATCATAAAACCACAAGTCACTTGGCGGCTTTTCAATATAAGTCATGCTTTACATAGTGGAATGGCTCTCTAGAGCTTTTTAAATGATTCATGTAGTATATAATGATACTTAATTATATACACACAGCATCATGTGAGTGCTTATAGTTTGCATTTAAATTAGATTAGGAAAAATTAAACCAGCATCTTCCCAAAGCATTTTAAAATAAACATGTACAATAAGAAATGATAAATTCTGCATGTAGAAGATGATAATGATTGTCAGAAATGCCAAAGAGCAGATAACAAGAAACTAAAGTTATTGTATGCTCTGAGCTTAGCCTAATTTTGTTAATTTCTCAGCACATTCCAAAGTAGTTGCTCCAGCTGAGTGTTCACTGAAATTAGAGTTTAGTTTTCTGCAAAAAGGAGTGATATCCTTTTGAAAACCTAACTACACGAGCATTACACCTACAATTTGGCTTGCTGCAGTTACAGGCTAAATGAAAATAAGTCCAGATGAGTTTGAAAAAGGAAAGTCTGCAGAGAGGTTTGATATATGTATGTATGTGCAAGTCTAAATACGAAAAGAAAAAAAAGACTATGTTAGGATATTATGGATGTTACTGAAATGCAGATGATACTTAGTAAAAGAACAATATTCAGAAGCAGAGTATTCAGACTCAATTCTGAACTTCACAGCTGTCCCACCATTTTAGTTACAATTGCTTCAACTAAAACCATCCCGAATTTTACCAGTAGCTGTTTAGAATCAGACTCCCTACTTTTTCAGCACATCAGAATGATTTCTGCAAGCATCCAAGAAGATAAACATTTTAATTATTACTAGTCTGTTTGACGGTTTAAAAAAGTACCAAAACTGTGGGACTGAAGCTCTGACTTCCCTGAGCAATAAATTAAAACAAAACTAGGAACATGTAGAATAATTTATATTTTGCAAACTATTTGCAAGAAACTTGACATTTAAATAACTTCATTATTATTCATTGACAGGGCTTTTCCCTCTCTTCCCGTCAGGGTAAATGACATTTCTATTACAGTATTATAATAAACTCCTGCACATTTTAAATAAAGTCACTGAATTCCATTAGTCCACCTACTGTCATGAATATATCTCAATCCATTCCTACCAATATTTCACAACGATAATAGGCATTCTGAATCAACCAGTAACATGAACCCTATGGAAATTTTCTTCTTTCTCAAGAAGCGCAGGCTGAAATTCAAAGGACTGTCAGTTTGAATATATAGATTAAATAAATTCCCTAGCAAGCTGCTGTTTACTCTCTTTTGTTACAAATGTAAGGCTGTCTGTACTTATTTTATACAAGCTACTGAAGAATTGAAGAATCAACCAGTTGATTGTTTGGTCAAGGTTTCTTTTGCAACAAGATCCTTCCGGAACACTCCAGAAGAAGAAAAGAAAAACATTACACGCAGAATTTAAACATTACTGTAAGGAGACACGTAACATCATGTCTCCTGCTTATTTCAGTACAGCTTTCTTCCCAGTAAAGACATACGTTAACAAAGTTCCTCGCTGTAACACATATCATTAAGAAGCAATCCTTTAAGCAGGCATCATTTGTTTTTCCCACCCCTCTTTTTCTAACAGTTATGCCTGGTTTTCATGTATTAATGCAACTGCTTCCCCCCCACCTCAACCATGAGAACACTGGCTATGTATCAAGTCCTCTCCCTCCTTCCTCCAGCATTTCATTTGCTGCTCTCACTGCTGTTCTGGGAGGCAGGACCAGAAACATCCCTAATGCAGTCAGGGAGCAGCAGAGCAGGGTGACCTGTCATGATGAGGAACAGTGTGAAGAGATAGGTTCTAGCCTGTTTCTCCTTCTGCATATGAACCCACCCCTGGCAAAAGTCAGGTATTTTAAGTAAAGAGCAGCAGCGACGATTAGATCATCTGTTCTGACCTCCTGCAGAACTACATTTGCCACCTGGTTTGTCTCCAAAGGGACTGGCCAGTTGAGCAGAAGATTTGCCAGTTGCTGCTGTATTAATCTCAACATGAGCAGATTTCGGGATAGAAGGCTTTCTGATTATAGAAGGCAGAACTGTGGAGTCGCAGGCAGCACTTACAAAAGGCTTTCACTGAACAAATTTGTGAACAAAGGAGTAATTAAGACATTAAAAATGATCTTTCATGCGTGAATGTGAAAAATACTGGAGCTGGTAATTCTGGAGCGTATTTGTATTCCTGTGTGCAAAGTTTTAAGCCTGTTTTATAAACACTGCAGTAGAAGTGTTGACTTTTGCATTCTTTCTTTCTGGGGATCTTTGTAGGCTGCGATGCTATTCCCTCCTCACTTAAATCGAAACTCTTTCCTTTATGATTTTATAGCCAAGTACTAAAGTTGCCCATTGATTTTTGCCATGCCACCATGTTTCACAAAAGCTAGTAATGTCAAACTCCTCTTCAACAGCTCACCATTTAAGTTCACATGCTCTTCCTATTAAGCCTTTCACAAGCCACTGATAGATGTCACTTTTCAGCTGATGCCTGTTTTGATTTAACTCCTTCATGTGTAACCCTGGTACTTTTTCCAAAAAGTAATAATGTCTGATCTCAGCTTCTCTCTCAGGATACACTGGGGTTTTTTTTATCCTGTTCTTTATTTTCATAGAAAGTTACTCTTGCTTTACAAATTACCTTGCTTCACCTGGACGCTTCTCAAAACTGGCTGTCTTTCTAACTCGTCGTATAAATTCCCTAAGGTTTTGCCCATTTCTGATGGGAACTGCTTGCCTGGCTCATTGAGACTGACACTTTTTGAGGGAAATTTTACATCTCTGTGTTAAGAGCAACCACAAGATGTTAAAGCAGTGAACCTTGCAACCTTGGACGCAGCTTCCATGCAACAAGGAGACCCTACCCTCATTTGTGCAAGCTTCTCTCCCAAGGCCACACTCTGAATTGGTCCCCTCCAGCATACAGGTTATCACATTAAAAAGTCTGAGGGATTCTTCTTGTGGGCTTTTTAAGGCACAGGACCTTTATTTAAAACTCCCATATCCCACTGAGCAGCCCAGGGTTTTCAAAACTGAACTGATGCGCTGCCTTTTCTAAATGCCTTTCTGCAGCTTGGGACCAGCCATACTGCATCTTTATGCTTTCCCTGGCCTCCTCTTCCTCACTTTATTAATGAATCTCAGCTGATTTTTAGCTATAGCTCATTTGCTTTAAGCAGGTATTAAGCTAAGTGAAGCTGGTTCAGAGAGGTGTTGGTTGTTTTTTTTTCTTTCATAAAGGTTTTGGTTGAAGAGGGTGTTGTTAAGTGGCCTGACAGCAGTGACAAGCCAAAGAGTTGGTTAGCATTTCTTTAAGCGTCTGTAATGGCACTGCACATGTCATAGCACTAAAACACTTCAAATTTACCCTGGCAGGCTGAAATTAACTTTTAAAGACATCCCCAGGATAAAGAAAAAGAAGAAATTTCCAAAACTCAAGGGATCCAACACATCTCACTCCCAAAGCGAACATATCTCTGATGACTTTTTTTTTTTCTCTCACGAGGCCCTCAGCAGGCTGGCAAATATTTCTGTTCCCACTGTCGAGGTGGGGGGAACAGAGGGAAAGACGAGATAACTAATCCTGCATCTGAAGGAAGCCTGTGACAGAGCCAAACGCAAGTCCCCTCAGGCTCCACCAACTTGCCACTCTCCATCCTGACAGCATGGGCTTTCTGGGGTTCTGTGTGTGTAAATCCAGTTTGGAAAGAGCCTTAATATCAGTGCTGAAAGGTAAAAATACAAAATTAAATAGTCTAAATGTGCATTTTAAAACAGATTTAAGCCTCCATTTTGAAAATGTCTTGCTCCCAGTATGAATTGTGACACTAAGTTCTACTGGAAATTAAGTTATGAATTTTTATATGAGTTTACCAAAATGTGTATTTTTTTTCCCTTATAAAATAATATTCTCATCAGAAAATAATGATCCCACATACAGAAGCCATCAAAAAGACTTAGGGGATGCAAGAGGTAGAAAAATTATGAAGAAACAATAGGAAACTATGAAATTGACTTTTCTCTGCATAATCAGTTAAATTAATTCAATTTTCTTCTTCTCCTTTTTAATCAACTTTTATTTGGAGTAATCTAAATGAACAGAAATATACACACTCAAATTTCTTGCAATTTTTGGCTTAATATAGCTCAGTTGATTATTGCTATAAATAATTTAAAGATGTGACAAGCAGTAGAAGCAGCTCATATTTTATCATCCAATGCAGAGTTTACATATTGCATTGGACAGTTATTTAAAATCTTACCTAAATCACAAAGAAAGGAAACATGGGGGGCGGTAGGGCCAGGAGATGTTATTTGAAGGTGACTGAGATGAGCTGTTAATTTACCCCTAAAATAGTGGATAAAGAAAAATATAATACAAAGAAAAGAATTTTGTGGTTCTATGACTCTATGGATACCCAAAGAAAAGAGCAAGGTTGACTACTTTAGCAGGAAAAAAATAATCATAAAAGAATAAAATCAAACTTGATTAGTTGGGAAAGGTACACTTTTTTTCCTCCCCTTTAACTGTTTTGCTAGTTCTAGGTATCTGTCCTATCTTGTTTGACCAATAATCTCCCTTTTACTGGCATCTACAATGGTTTCTCCTGCCAGCCTGCTAAGAACAGAAGATTCTGGCACTTGATAAAACCCCACATTCAGATTTCCCCACTCCTCTGCCTGTTGATCAGATCAACAGGGGTCAGATTCTGATCACACACTCACGTAAATCCACAGTATTTACTATGGAGATGCGCTGCATTAAACACAGAACTGGAAAGTATCAGTGATCAACTCCCCCTGGCTTGGAAGCAGCTGCTGCCAGGAAATCAGAAGGATCTCTGTTTTCAGAATGCAAGATGTTTTGCATCTTTCTTTCAAGCGTAAAATTCCTAACTTTTTGTGTGAAAAATTATGCACTGAGATTCAATTGAACTCTGCCCTGAAAGTTTCCAGGCACTGTTTTGCTGTAACGAACTGTAAAACCAGGGTTTTGCTGTGGACAATCCCATTTTGGGGCCCACAGCTACCTTCTACACCTCCTCTCAGTGCCATGCTAAATTGACCACCTGCAGGATTAGCTCTGGGAAAGGTGATGGGATGTCTAGGGTGGAGGACTGCATTCATGGCAAAATAACTGTGGACTCTACCCACTTATTTTGCCTGGCTACTAGGAGCTGTTTTTCAATATTTTTTCCATTTGCCATCACAGCATTATTTTCAATGAAGGAGCATATTTTGGGGGGAAAAAAAAAAAAAAAGAAAAAAAACAGGAATGAAAGTTTACTGGCAACAGCCTTATTCCTTGGTACCTCAGGGAAATTTCTGGAGATTAGTGGACTGCCCTGGTCTGGAAGATCTCCTTCCACACTTGGCTTGTTCGCCAAAACAAACAAGCATGCTAGGATGCAAATTTCCCACCTTTCCCTCATCCTCATTCAGAGTATTCTCCAGTAGGTAACTGCAGCTCTGAATGAAACCATTCCCACAGGCTCAGCCTGACTCAAGGTTTAAGATCAACAACTTTAAAAAAAAAAAATCAATAAATCTTAGCTGTAATAGTTATTAAAGTTGTTTTTCCTTACATTTAAATTAAAATATACCTTTTAAATTAGAAGAATTGAGAATGACTAATGATTCTTCTTGCTGTAAGTTTACATGAAACATACTGACATCATCGCAACCTTAATGCCAAATTCTTGCTTATAAAGTGGTTCTTTGAGTGTTGCATCTTCCCATTTCCACCACAGTCTGGTGTAAATCACACAGATAGCTAGGACTGTAGCCCAGTAATCATCACACTATTAACTTTCTAATTGATGGTAATGGCCAGAATAAATTTCAGGCACCCCAAGGGGTGGTTAATGGATTTTGGAGCTTGAGGGCAGAGCAACAGGAAGCTTTTCCATTAATCAGTGAGATGAGACAACCATACACGTCCTATGCTCCCCACCCATCACAACATTGAGGTCATGCAGCTATGTTGAAAAGGTGGGTGTTGCCAGGCAAAAAAAAAACCCCTCACAGCAGGCTGAGCTCAGTGACAAGATTTGATTTACCAGCTCAGCAGAGCTATGTTAGCATCCATAGTCACGCTATACATCCAGAAAACTGCTTTAGCCCATCTCCAATTAAGAGCAAGAAGGAGTTTTATAGAGTCATTAAAATGGTGCAGGTTTTCTCTGGCTTTTAAGTCCATACCCTGCAGAAGAGGTTCTCTAGCTAGCACCATCCAAGCATTTGCAACACAATATGCAGTTTTTGTTCCATCCTGCCAGTGCGAATCAACAGACAGAAAGCTTAAAAGATCCAGACAGCCCAAGACATTATTTTCAAAATCAGTGTCCAAGCCCCTTGGTTGTTATTATGGAGTAACTCCCAAGGACCAGTAGCATTTTAAAACTACATAAAAACATGTCTCATGCATTAATTCCTGTTAAAGTTTGTTGGAAGATAGAATTTCCATCCCTTAGGCAATGCTAACAAAAAAATTTTTTTCCCTGTTTTAAACTATCACAATTTCCAAAATCCAGAGAGAAAAGAATACAGGGGGGAAAGAGACTAAGTAACAAAAAAAACCCTACAAAAATATTAGAACAGAGTGTTTCATACCACTAATATCAGCATTATGATTATCCATTCAATTTAATATTTTATAATACAGGATGGCTGTCACTTCACAGGAAAAAAGCTTATATGAAACAAGAAAATCAAAACAAAACACACTTTCGGTTTCAAATTATTCAGACATTTTGTTGAGATTTCATTTTTAAAATATTGCAAAAGATTTATCTGACTAATGCTGCATTTCTCAGCAGAAAATTGTTCCAGTGAAAAGGCTTAAATTAGTTCTCCGAGTCCTGCTGGTGAACAGGTTAAGCTGTTAGCTAGACTGTTACTCTACCTAAGAAAGAATTTGTTGTTGGATTTGAAAGCTAGGCTAGTGGATTAGATGGACTACTGTACCGAAGAATCACTAATTAATGCTTTAAAGGAGGCAAATATAATGAGCAGGTTTTTCTTTTAAAACCATTTGAATGATGCAGCTGTAGCATTTGTCAGTTGCAAACATCATACATCACCCAGAGCCACGCAGCTTCAGTTTTGCCTCCTGGTCGGTAGAAGCGTATTTATCACTACATATCTCAAGGATCAGTGGGGTTATAAAGCTTGCTATTTATATCTACTCTTGGGGTATCAACCGAGTAACAGTAATTTGTTCCTTTGACATCTAACCTTAGGTCAACTCCAGTAGCAGAAGATGGATTTTCACAGGAAATGAAATGAAAGTACACAGCAGAAGATTAATACCGTTTCCTAGGCTGGAGGAGAATGCATGCTCCCAATCACTCTGCAGAAAAAATGGTCAGGAGCTTGTGCTACGTATTAAGAATAGAACGAGATGTGGTCAAGGTGAGGTGTTCAGTCTATTAGTGAACTGATACACTGGCATTTGTACGCAGAGGAAAATTGCAGGCTGGCCGTCTAGAAATGAGCTCAGCTCTTCTGATTCTTTGATTTTGAAAGTCATCTTTAAGTCAGTGCCAGCTACAGATAAAATGGGATCTTGCTTTTAAGTTACTGGTAAATGATAAAAGAATGTTAAAGCTGGACTGTAAATTCCATATCAGAAACATCTTGTACAAGATCAAGTTACCACTTTGCCTTGCATTGCAAAACCAGTCTGTATTAATTACATTTTCTTTTGTCAGAAGGTAAAGACTACAGATCGAAACATCTTGAAAAGATAACTTGATACTAAAATCCCTATTGATAGGTCATATTCATCCATTATCGTCACTACTCGGAATTTATACACAAGTGCCTTACAAGGGGAAAAAAAAAGGAGGGGGTGGAATTTAGGGAATGTGACCAGAAGATTTTTCCTTCCCCTCAAGCCATCTGTTTTTAATTTATTTGGAATTAAAATTATTAGAAAGGTCTTTCCAAAGCTGTAGGTGCATAAAGACATTAATTATACAATCCAGTCATTAAAATAATCCTACCAAGAGTAACCCAGCCAAGTACCTGAGAAAACCTTCTACTTTGTTATGAGATACCCATTACCCTCAGCTACGACCAACTTTCTTAAAAAAAGGTGCATCTTTCAGCATGCTCAAAAACTCAGCAAATTTCATCTTTGCTGACCCTCAAATCTCACACATGACACAAGAGCCACGTAAATCCCTGAATTTACATGTAATGCCAAAGCCTACTTCCAAAAGAGTCCATCACACTCCTTCCAGGCACACTGCTGCTCTGTGCTAACACAATCATGCAACTACTCGTGCAATGGACTCAACCAGGCTGCAATATGCGTCCCCTGCTGGACAAACAGCAGGTGGTGGTATATTTTATATATGCCCATTCATATTCCTGTCATAGGAGGTGGCTTTAGTGGGAAAGTAAATAGTCCATCATGCATCATATCATAGACATTCAAGATCTTAGTGTTTAATTCTAGGCTGGGGCCAATGCAGTCTACTTAGCTCCTAACCCAAAGAAAAGCTTATCTGGCTCCATTTATGGAGAATTATTTAGTGTCACATGGAAGTGTTCTATGTCCCAAAACAGCTTGAAAAAGTCATGTTAATTTCACCCGTGTGAAAAGCCAAGTCTGGTAGAACAAGAGTTATTAATTGCAAAAGGTTCAAATTTATACTTTGAATCACAGAGGTCACACAGCTACATAAAGATAACACCCTCAAAAAGAACCTTCATAAGTCCCTGGACATTTGTCTGGGAGATGCTTGCCAAGTCCTGTCCTTCTGCTTGATGGAAAGTCACTGATAAATGCCCATAAGTGGAAGGTCTTCAATTTAGTTTTGATTTATTAGGGCCCAATTAGAACAGACTCTTTAAGTAACACTCGTCAGAAAAGCCAAGCACCGGAACCATCACGCTGGATGGTGGGGAAGGGAAGGAGGCAAAAAGGCAAGCAGGATGTTCAACATGCAGTTCAGCTGGGGAGCAGACATTCCTGTATCCCAGGGATGCCCAGAAACCCACTTTCAGCACTATCTACGCACACGCGTGCCTCCACCATCTATCAAACAGCCTGCCAGAAATCTGATAATTTGTTGCTTAAAGCCCTGGTAGCAGGTGAAATAAGACCAGACAACTGTGACCAATTCTTTTAGGCCTCCACAGATCACATCCCTGCCAAAAACCCATTGAAAACCCCTTCTTCAGTGGATTAGAATTAGAGCACTATAAATACACAAAAAAAACCCCAGTAGTCAGTGATTCTTCACTGCTTCAGAACACAGTTCCTTGTTCAGCCCATCTAATCTTTGGGTGAATAAAGCACCTTAACCTTCACATCGTGTGTGTTTTTTTCCATCTCCATCGTCTTTGCCCTGTTTTAAAATTTATGGTTACCATTTAGGCTGATTTCAATTTCCATTAATAATATGTGCAACTGATGTACATTTAAGTGAATTTAATCATGTCGTAGTGACAGGTTTAGCTTAAAGCAGGGCTTCACTTAGAACTATCAAGTAAATTTCTCTTGAAAAGGTCAGTTTAACATTTAACAGGAGGGCCCATTCCAGACAAATTAGAATTTGCTCCACTTGTTTCAAGTGCAAACACTTTTCAAGCCGGCTTCAACAGAGGCACGTCAATCAAAAGAGAAAACTGTCAGGTGCCCAAGGGACAAGGTTCACTGATGCCTCCATTCACAGCCAGCACAAAGGCTGCTCAGGCACATGGGCAAAACTGAAATATTCCTGCCCCACTGTTCAAGGAATGGTGCTGGACTGGAGCCAGACCACACCATAGAACACAGGGAATGCAAAGCTGGAAGAGTTTAGACAAGTCCCTGACAAGTCAGACGTCTCACTTCTAATTGCTGCAGCAACAGGAATGGGTATTGTACATGTGTCCCATGAGAATTTATTACTGTTCCTGTGCTTGTCAGAGGCAGTTCAGCTTTTCAGGACAATGACAAGGGAAGCAGGGAAGTGATACCTGTAATGCTGTCTCAGTGGCAACCTCTGCAGTCGCCTAATTCTCCCCCTACAGCTGGAGTTGGTCCTCCATCTGGGTCTAGGAAGACAAGTCCCCTCCAGTAGGAACCCAGACAGTTCTTCCACAAAACACCTTTAGCCTGGAGAAGGCTGAGGGAAGACACAAAGCTCTTCCCATTACTACTGTAAGGTTATTGAATCAAGACCCCAGTTCTTGAGTTTCGCTACTTGCAAAAGACTCAAGATGAACCTACTACCATTCAGAAAGTGGTGCATGGCTACTTAACTGGTGTGAATTGTACATCTGAGCTTTGAAGTTGCTCAGCAGACTCAGAAGATGCCTAATCCCATGGATTTGGCAGAATCTTGTGCTAAAAGTCCCTGTGGTCACACTTCCTTGGAGGCAGTGAGACTTACTCTGCTGGGAGACACAAAAATACTCTGTTGGAGCTCAAAGCAAGTTCAACCCATACAGGGGAGAAAAGTAACCCCTTTGCTGTATCCTCTCTGTATCCTGCAGCTGGTTACAGCTGGCACCACCACAAATATAAAGCAAGAAATAAGCTAAAACACTTGGATCTTTGAACCAGTACCTCTAGAGAACACATCCCCACATTGCTGAAGAGCCTTTCGTTGTTAGCAGTCACTGAGGTTAAGACCACCCACCCAAGAATGTAATGTATCCTAGTATATTTCCTCATTGGAAATAAAGTTTTCCCTAAGGATGTTTTACATCAGGTGACAGTTTCTGGATAGAATCAGAACATCCTCCAGGGACATACCCAGCCTTCCTAGCAGCTAGCTGGTTGAATGGCATCACCCATTTAGTGACAAGTTTCACAGTCTTTTACACTCTCATGTTTTCCTACAGTTTCAGAAATGCAAAATTCCTCATAAAGAAAAAATTATATTTTTCCAGCCAGCTGAGTAGGTTCATCATGGTATAAATTTCCCTTGTCAAATCCCAAACTCTCCAGGAGTCCTGGAGAGGCCTCAAAGAGTATCTTTAACATCTCTACTGTCACTGTCTGAACAATCTTCATTATTTCACAGGCTTGTGCTTCTGCCTAGAAGGGGTGGTTGCGGAAAAACAAAACAAAACAAACCTCAAGCACATTGAAAGTTCAGGGACAAAACTGAAATTCAATTCAGTCATCTGCAGAGTCACTTGGAAATATTTCAGACACATGTTTTCACTTTGGAAAATACCAATCTGCCAAAGCAAAACTTCTCAGAAAATCTCCTGAATGAAATTTCCTGGCAGAACATCAGAAGGAGCAGATTAGTTAGTTCTGGGAAGATATCCACCTGAGATACGAGAGGTCCAGGCTTCAGTGGAAGGAGAGGACAGCATGTAGCAAAATAATCAGCTAAAATATTAACTCATTTGTAGTTGTCTAAGCATTAAAACAACAGTTGGGGCTGTTATTGTGGCAACTGCCAATATACTGAAATTAGTTTAATCAAATCTTTTTACAGCATGGCAAGTGCTGAGACTGTGTCTCCCTCGAATGACGCACAACTTCAATGTAGGAGCCTTTTTTATCTGAAGAGAGCTCTCTGAGCCACTGTACTTATGGTGGGGTGATGCTCCCCTTCAGCCCTTTGAACTCTGCTTGTGCACAGGACAGAAAGAGATGTTTTATAAATGCAACTACACTCATGATTATGGAGAAGAGCAACAGATTCACCAGCAATTTGACTAATCAAGCTGACAGAGTGATTGGGTTCAAAAAGGGAAGGACTCTCCCAGCAGCAGTTCATTAAGATAAAAATGAAAATCTGCACATTTCCAGTGTAGCCAAAAGGATTTACCGGCCTATAAAAGGGAAGGAAAGTGAATAGCCTGGATAATCTCAGCTATCAGCAAGACAAAGTTAAAAATCAGATACAGGGTGCAGCTAAGACTGGTCTGGCTCTTCTAGCTTCACTGCAGAGGAACAAAAGCCACAAAAGAGTTCTGCAAGGAAAGTCCTTGTATCTATGGCATCATTTAGGTCAGGTGATTGTAAACGGTAGCTGAAGATGACAGGTTTTCTTGGAACAGAGTCAACCATGGCTCTGAGGGAGGGCCATGACAAACCTCAGAAAGCCAGGTTGTGTAAGAGAAATGTGTGGATGCAAGAAAAAAGTAAAGCTACTTGGAATATGGAAAGCTGACTCATCCACGCACAGCACAAGCAGTGGTCCCATGAAGTTACCAACACTACGTGAGGTTCCCAAGAATCGAGAAACTCTGGCTACATTGCAGTGGGAGAATACATGAAAATAAGTGCCTTTTTGTTGGAATACTTTATGTATGAGAATAGAATCGAACAGAACTGTTGGAGGGAATGAAATAAAACTCCTGTGATTTTATTTAATTTTATTTCATGTTAAGACTTAAAGGGAAAAACCCTAAGGTTATTAATGGTTAAAAATCTGCAGGTTTTATTGGATTCCTGAGCTGCTAACAATTTTTATAAAGGACATTTCAGAATATAAGAGGTACGATAGAAGTGGGGCTGTTCTATAATAGCTTGTTCTGCCTTGGTTTGTGGGGCGTTTGCTGTAAGAACAGACTAGTGGTACTTAAGAGGGAAGCTACTGGAGAAGAGAACAGAGGAAAGAAAGGAGAAAAGCTCGTTCAGGAAAAGCTACCTCTTAAATGGCACTTAAGGATCATTATGGGACACTGACAGAATCAGGTAGAGGAAGGGCTTTGACTCAAGGGTGAAGGAGAAAATGTGTCTGCAGGAGAGGAACTGCATTACAAATGTTCAAATCACTCTGAAAAATCCCTCAGGAAGGCATCCAAGTCCGACAAACATTCCCAAACCCTGTAAACAATAGCCACCAAAGAAGGGACTACTGTCACAAGAGTGGCTTTACAGCTTGGTCACTGATGTGGGAGAGTAGAGGAGGGAATCTGAGAGTGAGAGAGAAATTGCCAAAAATTTCTCACTGCAACACCAGACACAAAAACCCTTGCTACAAAAATTTGCTCCCAACTACTTCACCATTGGATATGCCAGACATGCTTTCATCACCTTGAGATCTACATTATTCTTTCTAAACATTTCCTCTTACTGTTTAAACAAAAAAGCCCTTCAGTATGAGGAAGGTTACCTTTATCTTCACCAGTGGTTCACAGGCACCAAAGGAAAAGAGCATACATCTCCAAAAAACTTCTTCAGCCAAATTTATACACATGGAAGAATACTAATTGTATTTAGATCAAGACTCAGAAATATAAACTGAATTCCGGAGGACAGATGTACCTATCAACTCTAGGAGCTCTTATTGACCAGAAAGTGAAAATATGGCTAGTTTTGGAACCATAAAACTCATATTCCCATTTTTACATTTCAGACATCTACAGTCCTTTGGGATATTCCTGTGGATTAGGTCCCAGTTCTGCTTTACTGTGTTTCTTTTCAAAGGGAAGGAGATATTTAACTCATGCCACCATTCCCAAATGTGGTGTTGCTCAAACGTCCAAAAGAAACAGGCAGCCAGGGCAAAACGCCTGGTGTTATATGCCTGCATTTGAGCTTGAAGGAGCTTAAATGTATCTTCCAAGGGCTGTGGCAAGGTGAGCAGGACAAGGAAAGTTTTTCTGGAGAGAAAAGGATGGATAAATGGGAAACTCTAGCAATTACATTGACACCCGAGAAACAGAAGGCTCCTTTTGCCCCTGTGAATTAAGGCCACTGAGCTAGATCAGAGGCTGAACTGTCTTCAACCACTGGACTTGTGCATAATGATTAACTCCTAGCTCATCTATATAAAACCTTCAAATAAAACACCTCCCTTGGGTATTCAGGAAGGAGATACCAGCTCAGCTAATTAGACATAGTTGTCATAGCAGCTAATCAGCATACCTACATTCATCCCAGTGATTGGTACCAGCTGGGAAATTACTTCAAAATGAACCTGGGAATTAAGAAACCGCACCTTTGGGACCTGCTAGAACAAGAAGTCTTTGGCTGACAGAGCAAAAAAGGATGCAAAAAAAAGGAAGCAGCAGCTAAAGGTAAAGTTCGCTTTAGAAAATTAGCAGTGAAGACAAGCAGAGGTGGGACAGATGGCAATTGATAGACCCTCTAATCTGTAGCACTGGTGGGCAACTCAGTAGTAAAGAGCCTTCTTTAGGGAAGCACTAATAACTAAGCATAATAAATTTTTAATCCCAAAAAGTCAGCCTGGAGTGCAGCAAATGACAGCACTGGGAGAAAACAGTAAGTAAATCACCTACACCCCTGCCTAGGGACTTTGACTAGGTCTCTGTTCTTCACCTCCAGACAAACCCATTCCTAGTCTATTATTTCAACTAATGGAACAGTCTCCTTATGCTGAATGAAGACATTATTACTTGTCTACTCTGTGACTCTGGCAGAAAGGCAACACTAACAGTCCATCTTCCTTACCATGCCACTGGGCATTAACTCAGCCAATAGTGCTGACAAGTCCTGTCCGATTCAGAGGCCGGCAATTTCAGCTCCTTGAGTCTAACTACCTCATCTTTGCAGGACTTTGTCAGTAGAAGAGTTATTCTGCTAGCCCTGTTCCTACAAAGAATCTAGGCCTCTTGGTAGTTTATGCTTTCTTTAGTTTTTTTTGCATTTAGACATTACAGAGCAATATTTAAGATATAGTTGATTTTTTTAACAAACTGTTCTGTGAGCTCAGTGAATTAGTAGCGCCAAACTTGAGCCTTTTAGGAGGACTACTGCCAGTTCATGGTCTAAGCAGATGGAATTTATCACCTACAAGTCTCTGCCACAGCTGTACCACAACATTACAGCCACAACAGCCACAGCTGGTGACTTCAAAATCATGGCAACCATCTGTGCCTACTACACAGAACCACCGAGCAAGATAGAGGCCATGGCACCATGCTGCAGAGGGGGCAGCAGCTAAGGCTTGATCAGAAGAGTCTGTTACTATAGGATGCCTGATCAATTCTTTCCTTTTTGCCTCCCAGAGATGGCACATTGATCCCAATAACACATCAGCAAGGACAACAGCCTTAGCTGGCCATTAATCAAACTTACCAACCTGAACCTATTTAATTTCTCTGACACAGCACAGCTGTCAATCATCATAATAGTAAAAATACAAAAAAAAACCACTAAAAAAACCCCAAATAATTTATCTGAGGTTAAAGGATTTTCTCAGAATTTACCTCTGCCTTACCATCTCCAACCCCCTGAAAAATAAGCCTAATCATACTACAGAGGCAACTGAGTTTGATTCTCCATGGAGGCGTCTAAGTTTACTAATTTCTGTTATTAACGTTAGCCCTTATTCACACACTTCAGATCTCTCCTAAGGAATCAGACACTACCAGCAGATGGTGTGAACTCCTCCAAGAAGGGCAGCAAGCTGTGAGTCACTGCCTGATGTGCCAGCACCACTTCCCACCCCACTGCATTGGGCTCACCTGCCTGCTGCAGTCACCCCACGTGCTGCTCAACTGCAACTCTAGCAGTGCAAGGGCTGTGTTCATAGGGGGTACATTACCAGTAGGTACCCAAAAAAACAGAAAGGAGCACACCAAAAACTAACACATAAATACTAACTCGATTTATAAGAACTTCGTGTACTTACAGATGGTACAGAAAAGACAAAACAAAGCAGAAAACAACATTTTGTCTCTTTGTATAAGAAATACTGGTCATAAGCCTGATCCAAAGCTTACTGAAATTTGTACAAGCCTTTCCAAAGACTTAATGACAGGTTACAGAAGAGTCTGTATAATTGTCGTATATAATCACATAAAAGCCTATTAGAGTTTTAGTGATTGAGAAGTCAAATGTGTTCCATCTGCATTCAGCACAATTCTGGGGTTTTATGTGTTGTTACATAAGAAAATCTAAATATATTATGTAGCTTTCACAGCAAGACACAGAACTTTTTGAAAGCAACAAAGGAAAGGACAGAAGCAAGGAGGACAGAGAAGCAGCATTTTAGGTTTGTCCCTTCCTTTCCCTCCTATGTGGGAAGACAGGATGACAACACCCAGTGAGATATTAAGACATGTACATAAGTACTGTCAAGTGCAGGCCAAACACACAGGTAAATTAAGACTCTAAGGCATCTGAGATGTTGCTGGTTCACTCAGCATCCTCTCCCACTTCCTGGATGGATTTGAGCTCATTAAGTGCAGCTCAAAGGCATCAGTTCCTATGTGAAATAAAACAGGTGCCAAAATGAATGGAATTATGCATCCAGGATTACACCACACATCTCATGTACTTTCCCTATGTGCCAGACTGAGCTATGACTGTGTTTTCCAAAGCAACAGAAATCCTTCCATCAAGAGTAGATCCTTATAGTTACTAACGTAGATAGGAATGCTCAACTTTTAATTAGAGGGAGGGAGTTTATGCATAAGGGCAGGTAGACACAGTGAGTGTTTGTGTCATCCCACACATGATATTACCTGGAGCCACTGAGAGTAACCAACAATAACTACATGATGCCTATTTTCCCCGACTTTTCCCTCCATCAGTGAAAAGGTATTTTGCAGCCAGTAGAGACTGACTCTTCCTATCCGATGGTGAACACCTAGGCCTGATCAGAAGCTTAGCCGGCCTTTCAGATTTCATTCTCAGAACAGAGAGGACACAGCTGGCTAGAATTGTAACTCACTCTGATTCTTCCCTTTTGACCAAGATTTCTGCAGGTACTTTTGCGGGTGTCTTTCTCGTGGGAAGTCAATCAACCAAACAGGGAAGGAGGAGGTAGATTCGATTCTCTACATCACATTAAACTGTCAGAGGGCAGTACAGTCACCACTTGGTTCATGTGCAAAATTAAACTAATCAACAAGCCAATTAGGTCCCCACTGTAGGTTCAGGCACACTAATTAAATATGAGTCACTCATGTGCTGACTCATATTTCCCAAATAGTTGGGTCTTCAGAGTCAAGATCATTGCCACCTGTCTGAAGAGAAGAAACATATCTGGGGTGTTTGGAACAGTATTGTCAGCCCAGAAGCACCACAATGCTGAAGATCATCCAAACCATGACCACTTTATTCTTCCGTCCTTTGCTTTTCTGGTAAGCAGCATGATATAAATGTATACTACACAAGTTTACTAAAGAACCAAATTTTCTTCACACTGCTTAATGGAGCTTTCCAACATAATCTCTTCTACTTTCTCCATTCATTAAAGGGATAAGGCAATACTTAAAGAACCATCAATAAATACTCAAAAGACACCCCGCTCTCCATCTGTCATGTGGAGCTCCTTGCCCTAAAGGCTACACAATTTTGCATCATTTACCACTTTTTCATTTCCCTAGGACACTCCATCCAACACAGGGAGTGGCAAGTTCACTTTATGAGATAAAATACAGCTGGGTGAATTTGCTTTCATCACACAGCAGGACTTCACATAAAGAGGTGTAGGGAAAAGAAACTGCATGGCTAAAAGCACAGAAAAGTTCTCACTTCTTAAGCATTAATTCAACTCTCACTGCAGTTGACACAGGCCAACAACCACCTGATGCTCTTCAGCTGCCCAGTATTCTGGATGCTAAAAGTTTGTGTTGGTTCAAATGATGCATACGTGTGGACTGTCTGACCACAGCTCTTCACCACGCTGTAAACAGGCAGTATATAGTCTTGGAAGTACAACCTCCAGCCCTTGTCCTACTATTATCCTTTGCTGGACTAAAAGATATTTCTTCAAGTGAGCTGAGCTTACTAAGAAATCCATTTGCTCACTGTGACTATCTCGAGACTCTTTATGATTCACTACCCTGTCTGTCCTAAAACTTGGAAGTTATACCAGATTTATTACTAGGCTAATGGCAAAAATGCCCTGTATCACTGCACCTAGGACTAACACGTGCAGAATGTCATTAGAAATATCTTGCCAGGAGAAGATTCCTTGCAGCTGACTTTTGATACACACGAATTTGCTGATTTTTGATTATGCCTAACCAAATATTTCACCATCTAATAGCTACAAACCCATAGAGAGACAGAACACAAATCTCCCAACCCCAGCCAGTATCCTGTTCTCTGGACCACGCAGCTCTCTTATATTACAGTAAGTTCATTCATACTCGTGCTCACTCGGATCACAAACTGGGCTGATTAACTCACAAAGAAACACTAAATAAGAAGTAGAATCCCTGTTCTGAATCCAGGGCCCTTCTGCCCTAATCAAACAAATTACTGTGTTGAAGAAGAAAAGTCAGGAGACTGAAAATAACTCCTCCAAGTCTCTCCTAAGACTGCATTTGGCTTTCAAATGCTGTTATGCATCATCTTAATAAAGCACTTTGGGAAATAAATCAAAGGCTATTAAAACACTTGTGACATCACTCTTGCTTCTTTGAGTAACATCCACATCTTGAACGTACAGCACATGTGAACTGAGTAGGTGGTGGATTTTAAAGAAAAAATAATAAGTGTACTGACTTCTTCCTCCTTTGGCTCCTTTACCAGAGATAAAGCAGACTGGGACTGTAATGTGCTTTTCTTACAAAAGAGTTAGCATTGTGAAAGCTGTTAACATACAAAAAGAGATTACAAAGAATAAGACCATTTACCTTTGAAAAGGGAACACTTAGAAGGGAAATTTACTGAGGTCTTTAAGTTTCTTTCTTACCACCTTCATCGTGACTAGCCTCTAAATTTTATGCTGCCTCATAACAAGAGAGCACATCGTCACTCGAGCATTGGCAGGGAAGCAAGGAGAAATTATATTTCCACAATGCCTGTAGTCAGTGCACACTGCTCCCAGCAAAACGAGGTCAGAGTCTTGCAAGCCACAGATGCACTTACTGGAAAGGGCCAAAAATGTAGCAGTCTATAATACACATAACTTATATTTTTAACTAGGTATTAATGTTAATATAGCGAGACATCAAACTTCACGTTTCAGGGCATAAGCTGATCTCTCTAGTAGGGCAAGAAAGAAAAATTATCCCAAAGGTAGTAGGTTTCTTATTGAGAGTTTAGCACAGGTAACAGCTGCCATTTATTAGGCACTGCTGAAGGCAGACTAGGAAAGAAAGCAAACTATCTCTTGAAGACTCTAGCAAGGAAAACTCATTTTGAGGAAGAACTGTGCAAAAATTTCACATTCTTACCTACTCCACAGTATGAAAGGGCGTTGCTGCCACTTTCACAGTGCTGCCATGGAGTAAGGAGGAAAAAGCCTGTAGCTCGGCCTCCCTCACTCAGAAAATAGAAGAACACAGGAGCCAAGAAGTTAAAAACACAGTTAAGAAAAACAGTTCTTTCATATCTTGATGAAGAAACAAGTATTACAAGTGAGACTCAAAGATTTCATTTTGCTGCAGCTTCTAGTGCTTCTCCCATCTAGTAGTTCTTCTGGCAATGCTACACTGTCCACAGCCATAAAACATCTTCTGTGTTGATTTCCTTCCTTGGAGAGAAAACCAACTTTTTAAAAGGAATGGTTTTCAATTTCATTTCTTACTCTTCTGCAAGGACTACCCTCTGTTTAGGCAGAATCCAAATGGAAAACATCATAAATTGACCCAAAGATGACAATCCACCCAACCTGCAAAGACACAACAGTTTCTCAAGGTCCTGTTAAATGTTGGATGAGAATATACCAGAATTTTGGCTTGGTAAACCATAGGCCAAATCTCAGTTAAGCTTTAGCCGTGGATGGAGGTTTATGCTGTTGTGTTTCTGCTCTAACTCTCCCAGGATTCTCGGCTCATTAACTGCCAATAGACAGATAACATGACCCCATTACCCACACATGCAATAGTGAAGAAGCTTGCCAAAAGCTGTAAGCAAGGGTAGGACTCACAGCTACAGTTCTCATTCTGCAGCTCTAAAAAGAAGGTATGCTGCTTCTTACAAGCATGGACAGAAATAAAGAAAAATGCACAAAAACGTGAGGCTTTCAGCCTCCTAAATTGATCCTTTGGAGTTGAGACAGCCTGACACAATGTAAACACACCTAAACTATCAGTAAGAACAGAGTGACTTCTTGATAAAGCACAATGGGAGCTTAGACCTGCCCACAGCTTCCTTTTATCCTCCTGTCTTATGGAATGGTAATTTAGCACACAGTTCTTCTGGCCTCTTGTTTCCCTTTAAACTTATTTTAAAAAGGTTTTTTATTGAAATGTAAAAAGACAATGCTGGCATGTTTTTGATTGCAGTCCCTTTTTCCCCAGAGGTTACAGTGCCCACCAGACTGGCAGCCAAGTGGTGTGCAGATTTTAAAGCCTGAAGCTTCACAAAAATCTCTTGGGGACTCAAGACCAGCAGTCACAGCCTGATGGGGAAGACTGGCAGCTTTTAATCAGTGACAAGGAACCTGCCATCTCCTCAAACTGCCCTCCAGCATCTGTGTCCTTTCTATCAGCTGTGCTTCTCCCATATATGTGGGAGAAAACTTGTCCCCTGTTAACTCTGCAGGGGTGTCTCCTCTCCTCCTGTTCTGCCTTAGGAGAGAGAGCACCTTTGTACCACTACTACCATGAAAGAGTAAAACCCTCCAGTTCTATCAGAAATAAGCAAAATTTGCTTTTGTTCATCAGCAGCACAAAAAGAACATTTTTTGTTTTTTTCAATATTGCTGGCCAGGGTAATCACGTAAGCCAACAATCAACATTCAGCAGGATAGCCAGGCTCAAGGTTCTGCTTGGCCTGATCAAAGCTGTGATCCAAACCTCAGCCTTTGGTAAGACAAAGAAGCATCTACATGTCCAGTTCACAGTGGAATCTACCGCATTCTGATTACCCTTCCATCCCATCTTGATTTACCTTTCTAGCCAAGATACTTTAGTCAAAGGGAAAAAAACCAAAGCTCTCAGGAAACAAGTATGAAGAATCTGTTTGGGATTTCCCATCTGTACAGCAGTTGGAGTCATTCAATTTTCTCTTTAACATGCGAAAACCAGAAAACCCCCTGGAAGGGCAGCTTTCTCCCACCACAGAAAAGCTAAGACTGTGAGCAGTCACCTGACTCTCCAGGAGCTTGAAAGAAAACCAGAAAGAAATGAATGGGAACACATACACAGATATGTAAATGGAGTCTGAAAACACTGCAGTAAAAGCAAATTAGTAGAATGAACAACACTGTCTTTCTGCTATAATTTTGCCTTGGGGAAGACTGGATATCATTCCCTCCCTGTCTCTCCTTATGAAGTCATTTAATACACAATACATGTGGCGTCTCTGCTTTTCTATTACTTTTCAACTCAGCGTCTCTCATTGATTATCTATCTACATGGCAAGATCATTGAAAAGAGGCTTTACATTCACTCTGAACTACACAGCACACAGTAAAATGCGTGCTAGGGAAATTCATGCAACTCCTTTACAGAGGAAACTCATTTCGGGAGGAGAGGGAAATAACGTGTGAAAGAGTGAAGGAAGGCTTTTTACCTCCCATTGAGGCAAAGCACTGTATGGGTTTAAAGTGCGTTACAATTGATGTTCATAATCGACAGGACACATCTTCACCTGCCAGTCAATGCATCTCACCAGCGAAATGACTGCACAATAAGCAGTGGGGGGCTGCCAGACAGGAAGAAAAGTTCCTGAATCCCCAACAAACCTCTTCCAAGCTTTTGTAAGAGAAAGAGAAAGAGCTGCAAACTAATTCCTTCTTTACCAGGAACTGAGTTTCCCTCAAGCTATCCCTGTTGTAAAAGCACAAACCTTCTCAGTTCTGAGTACACACAGGCCCTCAACGACACATCCTAATGACAGGAGGCAAAGTGAACCCTCCTTGCCCTGTTTGCCCCAGCTCCTAGCAAAGAACTCACTAAAAATACTTGTGCACATGCACAGATCTGGAGCCTTTCCCAGTTGCCCTGGGCCTTTCTAGCGAACAGCTGATGAACTGATGTCCTACTTCCCTTCCACCCCAAAACTTCAGACATAAGGAAGGTAAAGCCCATCGCTGCTGAGAACTACAGGTTGCTCTAAGGCACATGAGCTGCTGGCAGGAAAGCCAGCTTTGCTAGCACTATTGAAGACACAAGTTAATGAACTGTGAGCTTTATTTCTCCTTTTCTGTTTTGTCAAATTATTATTTGGTAGGTTAGAGAAATCAGAAAGAAAAAGACACTTCCAAGCAAGCCACTAAGCTTCAGTAGATGCAGTAGTCAGTTTATGCTGCACTACAAACATACCATTGGTAAATACGCATTTTTACAGCACATAATTTTCAAGAGTTTCACTATGTCCTTCAAGAGACACCTACTGACACATGTCTGGCTCATTCTGTAATAACAATAAACTTTGAATGTTTGCTTGGGTAATTTCCAAGGTGCAGATAACAGAAATATTTGGGTCCTGGATCTGAAGACCTTAGGGTTCAGATCTCAAACTAGTACAACTCACTCAACTACAGTAGTTATTTGTTTAATCAAGCTAAACACTAAATTATTTCTTTCAGTTTTTTGATTAAAGGAGGACATATTCCTCTGAAAAGATGAGTACGATTTACCCAGCTTTGCGAAAGGAAGAGCAATGGCGTGGATGTGAAAGGGATAGAAATACCAGAACATAAAGGGTGCTTTACTTTCTGTTTATGCACTGCTAACTACTGTGGTGTTTGTCTTTCCTCTTACATATTAGCTCCAGTCTAGCTTGTCTGTAGTTATTACACAGCCACAACAGACAGATGAACTCCGTGGACCAGAACCAGAGATAGTTCTGCTACCTTTTACCAATATCTTTTGTGCAAACAGGTATAGTCTAGGAAACTGATGTACACATCCATCTTTTAATTTGCAGAACAAGGATGACAAATTGCATTTAAACACTGCATGTCTATTAAGTGGCATGAACATTGTGTATCTGTCATTTACAGCATATTGATAATATGTTAGTGTTAATATTCATTATCCTGATTTACATGTTTGTTTCATGCAGAAATTGGATTGGGAATCTTTTCGGTTTACTGGATAACGCTCCTACATTTCATGACTGGCTGCAACAGAGAACACACTTTTAATATGCTTAATAAATTTTCATCATCATTAGTGCTGAATATTTTATCCACGCAGATCAAGCAATGAGGAACACATCACTAAATCTTCAACCAAATCTGATCCTTCAAAATATCAGAGCATGATTCTTCAAACTATGCCAAGGCAGAACTTACCTGAGTCTGATTAAAGACAGACAGATGTAATTCCACAAAATGGAAGGGTTATATTGGCCCTCATTCTTCAGGAAAAGTAAGAACACAGTAAAATTCTGTAAGATTTAAGTTTCTTGCTAAATTAGGATTTATTTAAGTATCTGCTGTGGCTTGTTTCCTAGGTAGGTCTTTTTTAGTTTTTTTGGGTGAGGCCCCTTCATGTGAAAAATTGACAGCTGTGGAAACTGCTCAGTGCCTAGGGGTCCTGATGGCTGAACAGTGTCCCATCACACAGGAAAAAAGAGATGGACTCTGCTCCACACAGACAGTGGATTAAGTCCATGTTCTAAGCCCACTTCCAGTGCAAGCAGAACTCACACTGATATCAAACCGTAGCAATATACTGCTTCCTACGCGAATATCTGAGCATGCAAACTCCTTCTTCCCTCCCCACCAGATGCCCTCCAGCATTTCTACACAGAGCAGCCAGTAGCTCATATGTTTGCAAGAGCAAAAATAAAAGACACAAGGAAATGTCATCGTTACAATTTCACTAAATACCCATGGGAGATAATGTAGCAGCATTTATCAGGCTCTGATATTCAGTAGAAAAAAGTGACTTACTCACACCGAGCAACTGAAGCACCGTATTTATAGATGAAAGCATTTCAAAGAGTCCTTTTTAAGGTTCCCTTTCCCACAAAACTGCTGGTTAAAATGTGCTTAATGAGACTTTCCTTCCCTTCACTTTGTCAGTTCCTCTCGTGGATCTGCTTCTCTTATCTACTTCAGCTGAAAGACACTAACCTGCTGTCACAGAGCACACCGTGTCACTAAGCCACAAGTTATGACCTTATTAATGTGACTCAGCAGGTAGAAAATAAACGTGAATTGAGAACAGCTCGTCTGCAAAACGGAAGTAAGAAACCAGCAAAAAACGTGCAGCAGAATGATGAATACAGTAACAGGCATATACTGGAAATTCCCCTCAAAGGAAGCAAGCAAATACTGACAACCTTTCAAGTCTCCCATTGCAAGATGTCTCTAATCTAAAGAAGAAAATCTCCCCAAACAGGTCAACAATACTGAAGATGACAGGGGTGTCCATAGCTCTGATCCATAGAGAGGGCATTCTTATATAGCAAGAAGCCAGAAAATTGCATGCAGAAACATAAATACACAATGCTTCAAAGCATCTATAGTATTTATAGCCACGTAACTGAGGTCAACTCACAGACAAGACTTTTCAAACAACAGGATCCAACGGAAAGAAAGATATCTACCAGAGATCATCTGGCTAATATCACAAGGTATTCAGATATGAATCTCAATCTACATCTACCTCTCTCACTGAGGCTTCCATAGCTGCAAAAGAGAAAGAACACACTCCTGTTGCTCTATTGCTCCTTTTCGTTATCTAACACACTGATGCAAACCTATTTCCAACAACAAATGTTTTCACCACAACACTCCCATGCGTAACAGTGATTATGGCAATAACCAACACACAGGCAAAACACAAGGTACTCAGACCTTAGTACCGAGTACCCTATAAGATAACCCAGTATCTTGCCTCCAACAGTGCTTGAAAGCAGAAAAGGACAATAACTTCCAGAACTAACAGAGCAATGAATCTCTGTTTAGTACACAAATGCTCTGAAAGTGAGCAAACTCTAGATCTTCCTATTTTCTGGCTGAAAAATGAAGTTTAATTACTCCTATTTTTACAGCAAGTTCCACGAAATTACTCATTCCTGACCAAATACAGAGCTATAAGAAGGCAAAGAAGTGAATGGCATCACTTATTGCTTGTCAGCCCTGAGGGAAAGGTGTCCTGCACATCTCTCCAGAGCATCATATTTACACAAACAGAAGAAAGATTAGTCATTCCCCACCACCGCCTTCAGCTCTTGGATACCACAGACACTGTTCTGACATTTTTATTTATTGGAAACATAAGCTTATCTTACTCCAGTGGTAAAAAAACATCTTCTCCTAACTCTCACAGCTTAATCCTCTTTGTGATCTGAGAGATATCTAGGAGAGGAAGAGAAATAAACCCAATACACTCAGTTAATTGCTCAGTGACAGATAATCTTTTCTCCTCCTATAAAAAGAATAACAAAAAGTAAATAAAAAGCCCTCAACTAAAACTGTGGAAGAAGTCTGCTGAGACAATAACAGCGTAATTAAAGTCAGACCCAGCCTGATGCAAAAATCTCATTTATCGTGTACAGAAGCAGCAGCTCAGTCTCCATCCAAAGCTCGGTGAGCACAGAGCCTTAGCACTCTAGAAGATTGGAGAGATTCTCCCCATCTCTTTTCTCTTACTGTATTTCATCCCTTCATGTCTGTCGCCAGTGGTCTCTTAATTCATTGGTAGTTTTAGAAGGGCGACCTCCATCCATTAGTGCTGCAGCCAGCAGTAGTTAAACTGGCTGAAAAATTACGAAGAAATGCCACCCTAGCAGGCAGCAGTGTGTTTATAGAGAAGACAGATTCATATCTTGTAGGCAATGGCATAGTTGTGTTATAGATGGTTACAGTCCCATCAGTCACCAGACTGCTTAAATCACCCAACTACACCTTCAAGTGACAGATGTGCTTATAACCAGCTGTAGCATAAATGACTCGTGTCTGTGACATGCTTCTAAACAGCCCCTCATCATTCATCAACCTTTTTGAGAATGCACTCTGCACAGGAGGCAAGAGTGGTATTTCTTTATCATGTATTCAAGGGAGAGATTCCTCTTCAGCTGTGGATACCTGCAGAACGAGCTGTCTTATCTCCCCTACCCTTCAGAAACAGAATCCCGAACATCAGAAATTAAACCAGACATGAATGAGATCACGCTTTCTTCCATTTCCCAGCATCAAACCTAGAGGCATGAAATAAATTAAAGTGCAAGGTATGTTTCTCCCTTTCTCTCAAATCTATTTTTTCCCTATCCTTTTTGGACAAGCAGGGGGATTTAAATGAACATGTCACTTAGGCAGCCAGGAGGAGCAACAGTTAATGGCCTGTCAGGTGCATTTAATAAAAAAATATGCCCATCTCATAATTTCTTTCCATCACAGGAAAAACAGAGAAGCTGTCCTGGGATCTTCACAGGGATATTTATTAGTGACCTGAAGGGACACATCTAACTCAGGACAGAAGACAAGGTAACTATCTTATGGCGTGCTTATGCAAGGCAAGAAGATTGAGGGAATGACGGTAAAGTGTACAGGCAACTTTCAGAGCAGTCACAAACACTGAAGAGCTGATCAAGAATAATAGAGCACTGCAAAGATAAGTGGGTTGATTTCAGCTATCCTGGTTCTCTTTCAACATTTCCCAGTCCGAAGTATTTTCCCAGGGATTCTGGATGGTCGGCCATGCAACTGTAACCAGGTCCTCATAAGCGACATGTGTCAACTGAACCTGAAGCTGATGGGTTCAAAGACAAGTTGTTCACCAAATAATCTATGGAACTCCTTGCCCTAAAACGTCACAAGCATCAAAAATTTTAACACATTCTGAGAGATATTAAGAAAGTTAGCTCATGGGATATTATTCCTCTATGCATTAAACCAAAAGAAAAATACTCAGACCCTGATAGACTAAATTGAAGGTTGAGAAAGAACCCTAAACCCCTAAGAATGAATGCCAGGAGAATACCAGGAGGAAGTATTGGATATGATAATCCTGTTCATATATTCTTTCTTAGACTGCTATTTTGGCAACAGGATGCTGGGCTAGAGGAAACAATCAGGCCATTACTATGTTATTAACCACATCCTGACATCAAGGCTGTCTGAAGTCCAGAAATTTGCACCGCACTCACTAGCTCTAGGACTGCTACACTGGATAAGCCCCGGGTTCTGGTACATCCTCCAGTGAAATACCCACAGTCCTTTCTCTTTTAATTGAGGTAAAATTTATGCCATTGTGGCACGCTCCAAAGGAACCAATTCTGAAACAGCCAACAGCATAAGGGCATAGGCACAATTTTGTGCCCGTGACCATACAGCTCAAGAAAAAGTGTGTTTTCAACTGTGATGTAGCCCATTTTCAGTCCTAAACCAGTACCTTAACACAACCCTGTATTGCATCACAGGAGTAAAGCAGTTCTTTGGCACTGTCAGCAACAGGGAAGGAGGCGTCTCCACGTAGTGAAACACCATACCCTCCTCCAGTGACTGATGAAACAGAGACAAGTATTTCTCAGGGTGAAACGACTGAGGGTAGTGAGAGGAAATAAAAATAATAAATTTAATATCTAGGAATTTTCTTTCCCAAAACAATTGAGAAATGAAACAACCTAGCCCAAACTCCCTTCAGAAAAAACATTGCCAAAGCCACAGTCCTGAAAGGTCCTTTACTATGGTGGTTTTTTGTTTATTTCTTTAGGTCAATGGGTAGAGCACTAGTTTTAGTTCAAAATATGCCCCATATCAAATTCCTCCTCTGTTCTTAAAATCCTGTGCAGTTCCTTGAACAGAAAGGTTATTTTTTCTACTTCTCACCCAAATCAAACAAAAATCCTTCTCTCAACAAGTTTATCAAAACCAAGTTCATTCTAGCAAGTAGTTTTAGTTTTAAATACCTACAGCTTTCTCGTATCAAGACAGTAGCCTGCCCACCTCCACCAATGACCTGCATACAAGACCCCTAGACTTCTCACCAAAGTTTCACAGATAGAACCATGAGAAAACCTCCCTGTCATCCATTACAGGTCACAAAAGTACCACTAGGAAAACATGAAGCAAACCTCCTCTAGGATCCATTTTTCAGAGAGATGTAGCAGGCACCATCTGCCCTCATTGAATCCAAATACAGGACTTAAGAAATAGAACATGGCCCAAGTCTTTCCTTTAGTTTACAGAGTACACTATATCCTTTGAAATCATGAAAGTATGGAGACATTCTCTATAAATCAGTCTAGTCACAAACATCACACAAGTGGAAATCAATTATCTGGTACTAATTCTGTCTGTTCTGAATAAACAGACATTGAATACTTGCTCACAGGTATTCCTCCAAGTCTTAGGAGCACTGACTTTTCACAAGGATCATTTGGGCAGTAGACAGCCATGAGATCCTCCATTATAAACAAGGACTTAAGGCTGTTGAGTTCTCCTGAATAAAACCAATTGGTTGATTTGATTCTGAAAGGGGAAATCAAACGATAGCACATCCGTGGAGTATGTTATCTAGTTGAAACAAGACAATCAGACTTCAGCCTCTTTGTCCTTGAGTATGAAAGAACAGAAATAAGAGAGAGAGGATTTAGCTACAAACCTTCTAGCGTATTTTAAAAAATCCAATTAAATTCAATAAAAGAATTTTATCAGGCTCTTCCTATTTTAGTAAGGTGGTAATTATTAACTCAATTTATCTCCATACCTCCAAAGAGAGCTCTCGGTGATGCTTCCCAGGTTGTAGTCATACAGCTTCGTCAGAATTAGAATCACCTGAAGGCAAAAGAAGAAATCATGGTTAGTCTCAAACAATTACAATCTCATAGAACCGAAATGACCCCAGGGAGGGCTTAGGATTCCTTTAACGGGTGCTTAACATAACTGAACGAATTGTTAAAAGCATTTGCCTAAACTGACATGAGAAGTATTTGCAGAGATGTAAATTGAGCCAATCAGACATTTCCTTGCTCAACTCCTCTGCATGATAGCACCAACAGGTTCTTCCCTTATCCCCAGGAGGCAGAGTGCAGTGGGAAGGACTTGGACATGCTAGACAGTGTTTCAGGATACAAGATGAAGGTCTTCTGTATGCGGTAGAAATAGTGATTACTTTCTGCTCTGTTTCACAAGCACTGAAACTGCTGATCTTTTTCACAGCTGTGATGCACAGATAACCCACTGGTCTGTCTCCAGTCAAACTGGTTGTAGCAGATGATATCATGCAAGCAAATGTTCCCCAGTTTTGGCCTGGGAGATTCAGATTGGACATCAGTAAAAATATCTCCATAAAGAAAATATTTCAACACTGGGACAGGCTGCTCAGAATGTCTGTAAAGCTTCCATCCTGGCTAGACAAAGTCATGGATGACTCGATCCATAGCCGGTGATAACCCTGCTTTCAGTAAGAGGTTGAACTAGGGACCTCCAAATGTCACTAACAACCAACATTTCTATGACTTCAGTGAGAAGTTTTAGATTTAGCCAGAATGGAAATGTTTCCAAGTTCAGGAGTTTTATTAGCTCTTTTTGATAAACAGCCTTTCCCTCCTTCCAAAACAGACGCATCTAGAATACAATTATCTTACTGGGGGTAGGAAAGCAATTTTAGCAAAAAGGATTTCTAGCAATACATTTCAGCCTGCTCTTTTGTTAATATCTTTAAGAAAAAAAAAATAAAATAAAATTACTGACTTTCAAGATGATGGGCTCCTTTAACAAGACCTACATTTCAAACATAACCTACCAGACCATTACTATTGCTACTAATTTATTTTGCATTTCTCCCTGCCAGGTCGCTGTATATCTTATACTCTTCTCTAACCCATTAAAACTGCAGTAAATTAAAGAGGCACAACACTTCTTATCTGACAAAAACCCTGATCTATATACCTCTACTTTATTATTTTCAGCCTAGGTTCCTAAGAAATAAGGCTCACAAGTACACATCCCCCTGCTCCTTCGATAACATCGCCAACTTCAAACAATTTGGTGGAGAAGCAAAGAACTGGAGAAGAGTCAGTCCCTATAAGCTCTGTAGGAGCTGGTACCAGTGTGCAGATGACACTAAACTGTGTGGTGTTGTCAATATACCTGAGGGACGGGATGTCATCCAGAGGGACCTGGACAGCCTGGAGAAGTGGACCCAGATGAACCTCATGAGGTTCAACAAGAGCAAGTGCAGGGTTCTGCACCTGGGCTGGAACAATCCTCACTATCAGTACAGACCAGGGAATGAGGTATTAGAAAGAAGCCCCAAGGAAAGGGACTTGGGGGTGCTGATGGACAAGAGGCTAGACACGAGCAGGCAGTGTGCACTTGCAGCCCAAAAGGCCAATCCCATCCTGGGCTGCATCAAAAGATGTGTTGCTAACAGATCCAGAGAGGTGATTCTGCCACTTTGCTCTGCTCTGGTGAGAACCCACCTGGAGCACTGTGTGCAGGGCTGGAGCTGTCAGTATAAGAAAGATACAGACCTGATGGAGAGGGTCCAGAGGAGGGCCACAAAAATGATCAGGGGGCTGGAGCACCTCTGCTACGAGGACAGGCTGAGGGAGCTGGGGTTGTTCAGCCTGGAGAAGAGGCAGCTCCAAGGAGACCTAATAGCAGCCTTTCAGTACCTGACAGGGGCCTACAGGAAGGCTGGGGAGAGTCTGTTTTCATAGGTCTGCAGTGATAGGACAAGGGGTAACGGCTTTAAGTTGGAGAAGAGCAGATTTAGATTGGATATTAGAAACAAGTTCTTTACTCTGAAGGTGGTGGAACATTGAAATAGGTTGCCCAGGGAGGTAGTTGAGGTCCTTTGCCTGGAAATATTCAAGATGAGGCTCAATGAGGCTCTGGGCAACCTGGTCTAGTTGGGAATGCCACTGCAACTGTGGGGAGGTTGGACTAGATGACCTTTGGAGGTCCCTTCTGGCCTGGATGATTCTATGATTCTATCATCCTTCGCTATGCTGGGGGCTGTTAACACAACTACCATGACCTGTCCTCCTCTGTTCTCCCAGCACCCTGACATGGCTATCCCCTCTGTCTACCAAAATGCGCAACCCCACTGCTGTCAAGGAGGTGACTCCCTCTGAGCCTGGAGGGTCACGCTTTGAAGAGGTGGCCAACATCTAAACCCCCGCCGCCTGCCAAGGCATCAGATTGCAGAGCTGCAGCAGGCACACATGCTTCATGAAGGTTTGTGCCAATTAGGGCTTTATAAGTACTAAATTTCAATCTCCACCCTCCCAGGAATGCTTATCGGTGGCAGCAGGGCAGCTGTCTGCTCCAGATAGAGGACTGTGCTGATGCCATCCCTCACAGCACCCTCTGAATGGGTCCATAAATCCATTTGTACACTGGAATAAATACAAATGGAATTGTACAACTAATAAATATAGATTAAGGGGAGGGAGAAAAAGGAAGGAGTGTGTGCATAAAGCCTTTCTGAATAACTGCTCTCCTGTTGAAGGGTAGCAGTGAACTCAATGAGGTTCAGTGCCAGCCTGTGTAGAGACCAGCCTGGAGATCTTCCACGTGATGTGGGTGTTGCACATGCCTTCGTCTTCAAGACTCCCTCAGATCTGCAAAGCAGCTGGACAGCTGCTTTCATCTTCTTCCAAGCCTTGTTGTCTTCTCTTGGTCCTCTCTTCCCGTGCTTGCCAGAGGAATGTAAATGACTAACGAATATTTCCCCTAGTGAATATTTTGACATCTGGTAGTTTTACAAGCAGACCTGAAGATAGCAGGCATAGAAACTCAGAAGAGTAAATAGGAAAAACTGTGAGTTTTTTCCCCCCCCATTCTTTGCCACTGGCGGCTGTAATCTTGAGGAAGATCATACAAAGAATCAAGAAACACTTTCCATCTGTCAAACTCAAGAATTAGAATCAGACTAATTTAATGGAATACTAAGATTAGTAGTATGCAATTACTAAATAGTCTGCTAAAAAGGCTGAGAACTATTCTTCAGAAATCACTCAGATTTTTATTTTCTCCAACTGAGAAAAATTCAAAAACCTCAAAACTTCCATGAAATAAAACTCCGTCAAGAATTTTAATCTAACTTGAAGGGAAAAAAAAAAAAAATATGTAATTGACAACCAAAAACTTATGAAGTGACAAAAAGTTAAAAGTGTGAATATGATAAATCAAAATATTTCACTTCCAGAGAGCTGAAATGGCTCTTTTGTTCCCTTTTTTTTTCTTCCTTCCCCCAGAAATTTCATTAAAAACCCACACAATATTAGAATGCTGAAGTTCTCAGAACTGATGGGGGGGAAAAAACCCAGCTGGATTCCAGCATACTTCTTTTTGGTATACCTCTGAAAATCTCTCTGCAGAGGCAACCCTAGACCCATTTAAATATGCATGTTAGTTGCAGACTAACACCACCTAGAACTCTAAATAATACTGCTATATCCTAGCTTCTTTTTAAATTTAGGATAAAAATCATAACATTTAACATTTCCAAGCTAATATTTGTACTTGACACCATGCTGCAGCATGCATCTGCAAGGCCAAGTGCAAGGTACTGCCCATGGGCTGGGACAATCCCCAGTACAAATATTGGTTGGGCAGAGAATGGATTGAGAGCAGCATTGAGGAAAAGGACTTGGGGGTGTTGGTGGATGAAAAGTTCAACATGAGCAGCCCAGAAAAGCCAAGTACATCCTGAGCTGTACCAAAAACAGCAGGTTGAGGGAGGTGATTCTGCCCCTCTGCTCTGGTGGGACCCCGTCTGGAGTACTACATCCAGTTCTGGAGCTCCCAACATAAGGAGAACATGGACCTGCTGGAGGGAGTCCAACAGGAGGGCCATGAAGATGATCAGAGGGCTGAAGCACCTCTCCTGCAAAAATAGGCTGCAAGAGTTGGGGTTATTCCAACTCTGATCATTCTATGATTCTATATGCACCAGTTTGCTGGGAAACAGCTTAGTTATCTCCACTTAGTGCAGATATCCTAATTTTCAAAACACATAAGGGCTTTCCAATAGGAAGCTTTCTCTTTTTTGTGGACCTGTATCAGCTCCTGAATATCTTTAAGCCTATCTCTAGTTTCAGGAGTCTCTCTGTGTCGTTTACTGTAGTTCAAATACTAGCAATAGATCTGCTCAAACATATACGTGCAAAACAAACAAGTCATTGGGCAGAAAATTAGTTATTTCTGCCCTAGAGTTCAGTATTCTCTTTTCCCCTCTGTAATGATATTTGAATAACCTATGCAAGGCCATGATTTTGATTGTATTTACTTTTTCAGAAAACATATTTCTCCTTTGCTGTTCTCATTTCTTTGTTATTTAGCCTACAAAGGTTAGCTCATGTTTAAGATTGTTTCTCTCTTTTTTTTTTTCTTTTCTCTGTGGCTGTCACCATGCAGCACTGAGGAACCTAATGAACAGAGACATGCATATTATGTTGCTCTAAATGTCAGAGTAGGGACTGTGAAGAACACAGTAATGAAAGTATTGTCTCGCCTTTTTTTTATTTCTTCCTTTGTTTTTGTTTTCTGGGTCTGTGTGTTTTTCTGCCTTCTTTACCACTTACCAATCAATGCAAGACAACAAGAGCAAGGAGAGAAGAACAAGCAAACTAGAAATACAATGAAAAGAAGCTGAAAATCCAGTCTTATGCCAGCTCTACTGTGAATACAGATAACCCTTCCTATTGCATAGAAACGCAAGGCTTCAGAAAGTCTGTTTGTTAGGATCAGCAGCTGAAGTGGGTTATTCTGCCACAGCATGGATGGAAGAAAAGGAAAGAGAAAGCTCCATAATTTCTGCATCGATAGCTCAGAGTAAGATATTTGATCCTGGGTTTACCACATCCCCAGTGAGCGCACTAACCGTGAGGTATAGCACTAAAAATGTTTCGCTTGAGTTACTTACATGAAGTGGGAAAACGTCAGCAGGAAGAAACAGAGAGAAGGCTTGGTGGGTTAGCACACTCACCTGGGAAAAGACAGACTAACAGAAGAGGTACTTAACCTGGCCAGCCAGTCTCCCAAAGGAAACCAGTTCCTATTCTAGGAAGGACAGGGTATTTGCATCTTGGATACCATTGTTTTTCTTCCAATCAAAATAGCATTTCAAGGAAAAATCACTTCATTAATCACTCCCAACCTGCCTTTGCTTTTTAAGAATCTTTCACACTTGCCAGTGGGATGTGAAGGCCCATCTATAAGTTTCAAGATGGAAATCAGTGATTAGACAGAAGAGATTGCTCTGTGAATTCGCCAGGCTCTTTGCAATCTTGGAAGAAATTCTAGAGCAAGCATGGCTAAATTTTTTCCAGTCCTCTGTTGGCTCATGTTCAACTGGTCCACACTGTCTCACTGCACCCTTCCTTGCACTTCTGACTCAGGTTTAATATGGACTTAAATCTTCATCTTGATCTTGCTTTCAACTTCTCCACAGATGCATCTTAGCAAGGCTCCCACCGGGGATCGGCCAAAGCTCATCCTTTAATGCAGCACCAGTTCAAATGTAATGCAAGGATTACCTCTAACCTGACTTTTCTCCCCTGGCAAAAAAATATTCAGTGTCAAATAGTGCTAAACTAGCCAGCTAGGAAGGTAGTGACCCAAAGTCTACACACTGCTGCAGATCAGGCTCCTAACACACTGGGAAGGAAGAAATGGCATACATTTTGTGGCTGTGTAACCCACCTGCTGCTAACAACATGTGTCCAGAATGGAAGCGAGCAAGCTCACACTGAACTATCTTCTGTCATGCCTACACAGAAACCAGTAACTGAGCCAGCTCATTGCACACTGGGTCAGGGATCTATAACAGTTTGTGCTTCTCACCAACGACTGGAAAATTTACTCCTGGGAACACAACATGGGAGCACTATGTTAAAATGTGTCTGTACTTATTCAAGTCAGGCCAAACAAGGATGCAGACTGGAACAACTGTTGTGTTTAACGTTTGATCACCATTACTAAATACTCAGTGTGCAAAGTGGGCTGCAATGTTCGATCTTGTTTATATCAACAGTGCTCTCATTTTGGATATGCTTTTTATCAGCTGTATTCTCAGCACGACCCCCAAATGCTTTCCACTTTACACAGCACAACAGGGTACTATACTCAAGCAAACAACTTTTATAGCTCCAATCCCCCTGCCCAGGACAGGGACACCTCCCACCACATCAGGTTGCTCCAAGCCCCATCCAGCCTGGCCTTGAACCCCTCCAGGGATGGGGCAGCCACAGCTTCTCTTGGCAACCTGTTCCAGTGTCTCACCACCCTCATAGTAAAGAATTTCTTCCTAATATCTAATCTAAATCTCCCCTCTTCAATATAATAATACTTGGTTAATTAGGTATTGTAATACGTATAGCTATGTAAAAAACGGTAATGGTGTAACTATCCTTTACAAGACCCTCCTGATGAAACTGTCACACTGCCTTCTAATTGGGAAGAGAGAAACAAATATCCACCCATAATCAAGAGAGTTTAAGTACACCTCAGTGTGCAGCGATCCATGAATCCCTTATTAAACTCCAGAGATCTTTCCCATCGCCTGCTTAGCAGGAACATCAGTCAATAACAAAGAAGCGCTAAATTAAGGTTTCACAAGCTTGTTGGTCTTCTGTAATTGAGCAGGAAGCTAAAGGACTTGAAGCTTTCTTATGCGTTATGTGTTAATAAACTATGTCTGTCAGGCTAGACTGCAGTGTTTGAGACTATGCACCATTCAAAGATGGGAAATAACTGGGAAACACCTATCTGTTTCCTTCATCATCTCTTCCTTCCTGATACAGCACAGAACTTTAGGATTCAGAAAAAAGAAAAAAAGGGGAAAAACATCCAGAGCACAGGAATATTCACAATGAGCTGTTTGGTGAGGCAGCTATGTACGGAAATGTTTTCAAATAAATTCACAAATAAGCCTGAATAATTCATGACTGAGAATTTTACAGGCTGCTCATGAATAAAAAAAAAGACAAACTCTAGAGAACTCATTATTTGGGACAAATTACTTGTACAAACCTTGTTCTTCACAGTATTATTATTTAGCAATTTTATACAAGTCAGCAAGTATCAGGGTCTCTAACAACTATGCAAGTACCTAACACTATGAAGACATGAAGACTTTGTGATTTGCTTTCCACCTGTACTGCAGATCAACTGGTTTCCTTACATAAACACATCAGCAGGCAAAGGAGTAGAGGAAAAGCGTGATGACAGAGAAGGCCAGCCACATGGTTACACAGCTAGACTACAAGCTCCCCATTTCACCACAGTCTTTGTTATGAAGAATCCATACAATAAAAATCCCTTCATTTTTCTGCATCCTTCAGTGGACAGAAAAAACATCTGATATTGTCCACTATCCCATCTGTGATAGGAGGTGATAGCAAACATTTACAGAGAAAGCATTAAAACCTATCCATGTAGAGAGTGATTCTTCCCTTAATAACTTTCAGCAATCAGATTACAATCTTCCTAGTTCAGAAACTATTGCCACCATTGTGCCTAGTAATAAAAGGATCAAAGAAAGCAAGCAAAGTTGATCAAAGATGTAGAATGTCCTTTTTTTAAAGAGAAATTACTCAAACTCTCAATCCAGAGACAGCAAAGAAGATATGAAAGATATCTGTAAAGTCATAAGTGTCCTGAATTGATTATTCTCTCTTTTTCAATACACAAGACCTAGGAAAGCAATTTAAAATGGGAGGTTCAAAAGACTACAATATACATGTGTTGGGAAATTCCTTCCCACTGTACTTTGTGGATATTGAAAACATAACACCAGCTTCAAGGGGAGACAGGAGAAATTCAGGTAAGAAATGTCCAATGACGTCAATTAAATCAGTAAAAAAAATATACCTTGCACAATATTTGTGCAAGTTTTCCCAAGGATACAATTTTTGCCACTATTGGAGAGAGAATGTGGCCAAGTACAACAATTCCTTCAGTTCTTACAGCTACCACAGGTAGTTTTAGCACTCATGAATTTATCTAAATCTGTTTATAGCTATTCATATTTTTGGCATCTATAAAAACCACCTGTAGGCAAGAAATTCAATGTTTGCCAAACATGGGTACTAGTATTTCCTTTTTTAGTCTTATACAATTCAATCAGTAGAGCAAGATGTATGGCAGTGTCTATTATAGTCAGCTTACAGGGGTCCCTGGCATGCTGACAACTTTTAGAGGAGACTATAATACTAATTTGAATGAAGCGAGGCAAAATGAGGAATCTCTCTCAAATCTTTTAAAGATAGCCTCGGTCTTCATTTTTGTCATCACAATGACAAAAACATTGTTTTATGGTCTAAAAAGAATATTAAATACTACAGCCACCAAAGCAGAGAGAAGGAAATTGTGTTTCTGTAACAGCTATGGTCCAAAGGTCAAGACACTTAGTTGCTGGCTCTAAAAGGAACCCAAGTCCAAGCCTATCACATTCCAGACAAACACCTTAGCCACTGATACGCTGAGTAACTTATAAAGGGGAATTCATTCCCTGCTTTGAGCCCTTTTTCCAGCATTAAAATCCATGTGCACAAATTCCCTTTTCATTCAGTAAGAATCTGTTTCATGCAAATATTTCTGAGCACCTCCACATCTGATTAATGAAGTCAAAAGAAACCCAAACCTCATAAATTCAAGGCTGTAAAAGGAAATTCCCAGGAGTAAATTATGATAGGCATAAAAAGCAGAGACGTTCAGGTTCTGAAGCAAACGTAATAATAGATTTTCTTCCAGTGGCAGAAGTAGGCAGAGAAGAGGGGAAGGAGGACAAAAACAAGGAGGGGAAGGTGCCTGTCATTATGAAATGTTTTAATACAAAGGCAAATAGTTAAGAAAGAGACATGGTTCCATTTCAGAAGACAAAAGTTGGCATAGAGAGAATCAATTACATGCTGTAACTGCGTTGATGCTTAAAAGCCATTAGCATGAGAGCTCTGTGCATGTTTCAAGAGGGAAATGAAGTCTTCTATTTATTCATTTCACTGAATACCCACATAGGCCTTTGGGGGATTACTTTAGAATTAAGACCAGAGGAGGGTGAAGCCCTAAACTTCTTGCAAGGAGATTTCTATTCTTACACCCTATTATATCACTGTCAATCAGCAGCTCTCACTTAAACACGCAGTTACTGCCAGTGATTTAGAGTGGACACCCAGAAAGGGTGAAAGGGTCAATTGGAGCAAAGCACTAAGCTGTTCTGTGCCTGGCCTGCTCCTGGGCTTGCTATTGAAACCCTCTGAGACATTCAGAAGGCTCTGGGCTTTGCCAAGGAACAAAGATTTTAAGTGCTGAGAAGCCATTTCTGAAGCAAATTTGGAAAGCCTGCACATCTACAAGTAAAAACTTGCTTCTGGAGGAGTTTCTCAGGCATCTGATCTTCTGTGCAAACTAGCGCATCGGCATAGCCACTGGCAACTAAAAGAGCTGCATACAACACTCAGAAAAAGAGGGAGCGTGCAAGAGGAGACTTCATGAAAACATGCCACTCAGCCACTAGGATCCTGCTTTCCAAGCTGCATTTACGACGATGCCTTCTTGGTTAAGACCCAGAAGCTTCCAAAGGATTTAGAAATAACTAGAAACTCCAAACACACACAATATTTCCCAAAACAGTAATCCAAGCCTACACTTGAATGTAATTCACCCAACTATGTCTGAAAAAAGAATGGAGAAGTATCACAAAAGGCAACAAAGTTGATGAAAGTTGAAACTAGAGGTCCTTCCTTGGGAAAGGAACTGCATCCTGGGCAAAGACAAAGACTAGTGATGGGGGGGAAAGGCAAAACAACAAAAAAAAAAGGTATTCAGGTATTCATGTACTATAAACAATATCCGGATTGCTTATTCTGGAGCTCACTACAGAATATAAAAGTGAAAAATTAGCATGCAATGAATAATTTATTTAGCACTTTACTGTTGTTTAAACAAATCACTTTCATGAAAGCAATGTGTATTCAAGCAATAAATCACTGTTTAGCACTCTGTCACAAGGAAAAGATACCACTTGACAGAATTATTGAATGATGTTGCATAGTCACAAGGCAACTACAACAGAGATAAGGATGATGTCCTTGAGTAATAGACTGCCTCCCTCTCACCCCAGGGAAGAAATTGAATCTTTAAAGTAAAACTTTCATCTGGGGGCAGCAGGGGTAGTGAAACTTATGACCGTAAGTGCCTTTCATCTCTAGGTCCCAAAAGTGTCCTGAAAACATTAATTGATCACTCCTAACAGCAGCTCTGTGATGTAGGTTGGTTTTATTGCACACATCAAGCACACAGAGTTTAAGAGAGTTTGTTATGGGAGGCAGGGAGGGAACACTTAATCTGATGAACTCCTGGGTCTTCACTCTTGAAATCCTTCTTCCTTGTCCTCTAATGCATGAAGAGATGGACTTCATAAGGTCCTGACCTGCTCTAACTTTAAATCACAGCTTCCACTCTGTCTAGCTCTACCAGGGCATGAGTCAAATTCAAGCTTTCTATTTCCCCTTCCTGTAACCCTACTGTCTTTTTGCATCAACACAGATGGGAACATATATTTTTTAACTGATCTTCTGTCAGTGATGAGGGATACTATACTAACAGACACAAGATAGGTTTCCCAGAAACTGAGAAAAAAAGCAAGCTTGGTACAAAGATGATTTTTATTCAGTGCAGTCGTTTGTTATGCTGTGTTGGGGATATCTATTCTTCCAAGTACCGTTTCCCCTGCAAACGCTCTTCTAGCACTCGCTACACATCTTACACTAACAAATGAAAATAAAATGCATCACTCCATAGACAAATGTGGTAGGTCCCAACTTACGGCAACCTTTTGTTAGTGGAGTTAAACTAGATATTAATTTAGCTCAGGCCTGGGATTCAGAAAGTGCTTTGTGTGCTCTCTGGCCGCCAACACTAATTTGGTGACTTATTACTCCTCAATAGCGCTAAGAAGATGCAAAATCAAGTCCTTGTGTTCCCAGCTTCTCCCTAATCAGCAGAAATCTCAGGGCCAAATTGAGCACAAGACTTACTTTAGATTGTGTATAATCACATGAACAACAAAACAAAGCAAGAATTTACCGCACTTGGTCTGCCACAAACAACTGAGACAAACCATCCGTTCAGCTTCCACCCACTGGTCACCACAGTCAAGGAAGCGGGAGGATTTAGAGTGGCACAGGGCTTTCCAGCTACAAACAGAATCACCACTTGCCCTAGAAAGAGACAGGGCAGAACATATTGACAACTAACCTTAACTGATCAGATGCCTTTATTACCGAAAATTAGATGACCCTAGAACTCCAGGAGTGAGCCCAGTCTCAAAAAGAGACATTTCACCCATCACCCAGTACATTTTGTCATTTAAGATTTGTCTGATTATATGAGAAAAGTTCTTCAGTTCCTTGCATTCTTTCACCCACTCCAGCTGCAAAAAAAAAAATATGCCAGCAGCAGCTGTTTGTAATAAGCTGGAAGGCATCTTGAGACCAATTGTAATGCAAAGGTCATATTTTCTGAGCTGTTTATAGACAGTAATTTGTAAGGTTGTAATGTCACATGTTGTCAATAATTCAAGGTGGGAAATTGAACCAGTTACTAGGTCATCAATTCTTCACTTTCCCACCTTATCTCTTTCTCCCCAAAGAGCTGTTAAACCATGTTTCATCTGAGCATATTCCTTGAACCTCAGACTCAAAGGTTTCATTTGTTTATGGAAAGAAACTTAGGATGGTAAGATGTAAGTAATCCCTTAACAGGCACCCAGGGATCATAATAGATATAAAGTGCACACTTCAGACTTGGGATATAAATTCCTTTTAAAGGTCTATTCTCACTGGGGTTCTATATCTGTATAACAGGTTGATGCTGTCAGAATGAAAACTGTTGTATTTTAGCAAAGCAAGGAGGAATTAGTCAAAAAAACCCACTTGTTTAAGGAAGTTATGTATGTTCAAAGTAAGATCCTTCCCCCGGTTCTTTTGGGGAAAAAATAAAACAACCCAATACTCTGTCACTAGAATATGAATTACAAGGGTTTCTTTTTTCCCCTTCCCACCCTCCCCACCCCTGTTCCCAGCTAAAGATGAACCAGCTCCCATCAGCATCATCGACAGCCAGTGGGGACAAACCTAGTAATGAGTAGGAAGCATTGCTAACAGCAATATATATAGTTTACACTCTGGAAAGCTACGCCCACTGAGAGGGATCTCTTGCTCTCTTGCTGCATTCCCAGCTAGAATCCACATGAAATCAGTGCTAGAAAACAATGCTTGGGAAAACTAAAACCATCCTACAGCAGCAAGAAACCTGAAGCACTGCTGCAAGTTTCCTCACAGAGCAGATCACACAAACCTTAAAATGGAGCAGTATGGGTGTACCCCCATAGAAAGACTAAAATTGTGTCTGTTACGTTAAAATCGCAGAATCATGGAATTTTCATGGTTGGAAGGGACCTCTGAGATCATCAAGTCCAATGAAACAAATCACCTAACCTCAGCTACCAGAGCGTGCCCTGAAGTGCCACATGTACACTTTCTTAACCCTCCAGGGATGGTGACTCCACCACCTCCCTGGGCAGGCTCTTCCAGTGCCTGACCACCCTCTCAGTAAAGTAATTCTTCCTAATATCTAATCTGAACCTCTCCTGCCACAACTTCAGACCATTTCCTCTGGTCCTGTCATTATCACCTTAGGAAAAGAGGTCAACAGCCACCTCTCTACAACCTCCTTTCAGGTAGCTGTAGAAGGCAATGAGCTCTCCCTCAACCTTCTCTAAACTTAACATGTCCAGTTCCCTCAGCCCCTCCTCATATGACTTATTCTCTAGACCCCTCACCAGCTTGGCGGCTCTAATAAATATAAGTGTTCCTGTCCACAAGATAGGATTCATAGTCCATCATCCAAGAAGCCTGAAATTGTAATGTGATGGGGAGACATATCTGCCTGGATTAAGGAAAATTCGTCCATTAAAAAAAAATTTGTTAGATCATTCTCATTCAGTTGATCTTATTTAGAGCACAGCCACATGCACAGAGAAAATGCTGAAGAGCATAACAGGACTGAAAAAAAAAAGATAGAACCATGCAGGACAGATAACCTGCTACTGAGCCTCTGTTCAAAAGATCAAATCAGCTGCCCATGAGTTTGCTCACAAGTTACTTGCACCAGCTGCAGACTCACCACTGGCTGAAGAGTGCAGGAAGTTTGTATTAAACTATACCCCCCTGAAATACCAGACTGTGTCTGAGATTTACCTCCTCAGGGTTCAAAGCACATGCAGCTCACATCCCCATGCCTTTGGGCAGGAGTCCAACAGAAACGAATTATTCCATCTCTTAATGGGCCACACTATTTATAACTACCATATAAGTCGAGACATATTAACACTAAATATCTTTAGGGAAGGTATTAGGCCTGAGATACTTTCAGAAGCACTGTGGCCAAAATGACAGTCCCCTCAAGTTAAAAGAGATATACATTATATATATATATACATATATATATATATACACACGTATCCCAAGGTTTTTATTCTACACCTTTCCCTCCCCTGCAAACTCTAGTCTCCTATTTCTCTCACTACATTTTTCTAACTGTGCTGGAGGGGAATGGGGGGAAAGATTAGAACTGGTGGAACACATGGAGGTTTTCTACCAAGCACTGAGTGATAGGAGCTGCACCCCTTCAGGACTTTCAGCTACACAAGAAAGGATGAGGGGGATAAAAGGAGGATAAAACAGAATGAAAGAAGGATAAAACAATCAAAACTTTGTAATTACAAGACATTCTGACCTGGGGTACTTCCTATCTGTCAGGAAGAGGACTTAGCTAGATTTTAGCTGCCTTCTAGTTATAAAATAAGAAGAAAGGCACATGGAGATCTCCTGCAGAGAGTTCATTACTTAATTTTAAGTAGCAGAATGGCAACTTGCACCTCACGTCTCCTCTTCCTCCCGGCACACGTTTCATCAGGAAGCTAACTCAGAAGGAGGGGGAAGTCAAAGCATATTACAAACTAACGCACAAAAATCTTATTAACTCACTAAGATGTATGACTAAGATCCTATTATCTGAAGGATAAGAAACCTAAGCTGCCTCCTGCCTATGTCCTCAAGGCCTTGGAAGAAAGCTTAGGAGAGGCACGCTAGTCCCAAGTGACTGGTGACCTTCATCTTAATTTCTTCTCCTTGTCATTTACTGTCAAGAGGGATGATGAAGGGGGAGATACTCTCAGTTAATTATAATTAAATTATTCTAAGTTTGGGGGTTTCACGAAGTCTTTCTGGAGTGAAAAAGTCAAGTTAGTTCCTCTGTCCGCAGAGGGCAAAATCAATAACAAAAAGGTGCTGGGTCCAGTTTCAGCTCTTACATTAAACAAAAGCAGACTAGCACACAGGTGCATGGAGGACAGGGCATCATCTTGACCCTAGAACTAGTCCACACACCCCAGTCTCTCTGTTGGCTTTGCCATATTCCTTATTAAGGTTGTTAAAATAGAAAGCATTGTATTGATTGTAATTTTCAAAATTCCTGTAAACTTTAAAAAAATTACTATTAGTGTTTATCAACAAAAGTAGCTACCCTGAACAGTGCAGAACAGAAAAGTGGCCCATTCCTCTCAGCCCACTGCAGAGAAGTGTATTGTTTCATCAGCTGTATCAATACATCAATGAAAGTAGGAGGAAAGCGAACTCATATTGAGCTCTTCTGAGAATTTCAGACTTTAAAACAAATGTTTTATACTTCAGGATTTCTGGGTGTCCTGCCACAGCATGTTAACAGCATATGAGTTCCTTCCTACAAATCCAGAAGTATTTATTTCCAAACTCTATGGGCAAGATTCATCCCTTAAAGTCTGACAGGGGATCCAGATACTTGACGCTGTAACAAGTCACAGATAAACTCAGAACACTACAGCATTGGTTTAGAGATAGAATTTCAGGAATAATCAACAGTTTGAAAAATATTTATCCGGTCTCTGATTCTCCTTTTGGTAGAAGATAAACACTTTCTGAACGCAAACCTCCAGCCAAATAAGCCTCTCTCACACTTATACCACGTTCCTGATTTCCCAGAATTGCATTCCCAAATTCTAGTCCACTTCTCTTTCCACTCAACCTTAAATTTCATTCTGTAGTAAGCCAATCTGCCCTTGGCCTCACCTAAGAAGGCATTTTAGAGATCTGAATTTTGCCCCAAAACCGGACTTGGCTTCAACCCTTCTCTCATCTGCAAACCATTATCCCCCCCAAACCACTAGAAAAATATTATGGATTCATTTATTGTAACAGAGAATCCTCCTGAATTATTTCTAACAAACTTTCAGCCCTATCACCAGTTCACTGACCCATCTACTAAACTAACTTGTATTACTGTGCCACTCAGCCATTTATCAAGACACAGGTACGAAGCTTTATATTCCACTGCCTTTGACTTATGTTTTACATTTGACACGTGTGCCTCCAGGGAAGCACATACTTTTTTTTTTTTCCCCCCAGAACCCCTGCTGCTTGCTCAACACCTGTTCTCAGGGAGAGTGGTATTTCCATATTTTTGCCTTTAAGCTAGTCAAGCAACTGAGAAATAGGTCTTATGGAAGAAAAATATTCTCATCATGTCACCTACCACCTTTATCCTCAGCTGGCTGTTCCATAAAGCTCAGTAGGGAAAGTGGATTATTAGCCTTTACCCTTGGCTTGCTGTTAATCAAGTAGCTCAGTGCTGTACTATAAGCACCACTAGCAGTCTACGTTCCCCAAAGAGATTAAAGAGGTAGGAGACAAACTGGTATCACTCTATAGGTTTCCAGTGCAGCACCAATAACTTCTAGCAGTTAGGGATGTCATTCAGGGAAGACAAGACATTCTGAGGAATTCATGCAACCGGGGTAATGCACTCTGAAGACCAGATCTTTACCTAGTGGAAAGCAGCAGACCACCATGAATTATTGCCTCCAATTTCCTTCGCTGAAAGATTTGCCTCACTAAGAAACACACACAACTAAGAAAGCCCAAATAAAAGTGATGATGTACCCAAGGGCTGTGCTCTTACACCTCACAAACTGCACTAAGCCCAAGAGACCTAAAAAAAGTTTATAAGCTGCAGGAAGCTCAGCTCTCCAAGGACTTTCTCTTGTTTTTCTTTCCACTGCAGAGAAAGTTTAATGCGTGTATTTGAAGGCTACACCCTAAACTGGAACAAGAAACTCCGTTAGTATTGAGCTTGGTAAAATTAAATTAAAAAAAAAAACAACACCTAATGAAAGTCACATCCTAATTTGCAAAGGACAACACTGATGCTGTTTGCATCGTGCTTACAGCAAACGCGTACCTGGCAGTGGAGGGTGATCGTGGAAGCAACACTGTAGGTACCTTCACCGTGAAAAAGCTCCTTCAATTTTATCACAGGTCTTGCAATGCCTGCTCTACTAAAGGAAGAAGTTGCCTGACACTACAGGGGCTTTTGCACAGTTTTATGAAATTAAAAAAGCTTATTTTCCTATTTGTGTAAAAAAAAAAATAGAAAATATGACTTTAAAAAATCCCATGAATCAGAGACAAACACATATATATCTTTCACACATATATATCTTTCATCTGGAAAAAATCTTGTGAACCTAAAAGCTATCATAATGATTTTTTTTTTTGAATAGTGAAGATGTAATACCAAGACACAGTATTACCAGACAGCAGCCTCTACTTTTTCTGGGCTAAATTATAGTCAGCGTGAAAAGGTATCAGCTCTACAGATTTACTTGTGACAACCCAAAATAAAATTCAGCTCCAAGTAATGAGCTTGCTATCATTTTAAAGGGGATTATCACTGCACAAACGATCTAAAGATTAAAGACTACTCAGCTGTAACTGACTGACGTGTCGTTAAACCAGTAAAATTGTTCCATAAAAACTGTCTTATCCTTATTCTTTGTAAAGCAGTTTCTTCTTCAATAGAAAAAGGAATGTTAAGCATTTTTAGAAGATGATTAAAGCAAAGCCAGGCTGAAAAAGAGAATGTCATATTATTTCCCAAAGAACAAGCTCCGGTCCTTTGGCTTTAATTTCCTTCACAGAGAAAACATGTTATTTAGTATTAGCTCCGTGTGAAATTTCTAACAGAGTTTGAAAATGTGCAGAAAATACCAGCGTGAAATGAACCAGAACATTTTGCCTGAGAAGAAACAGACGCAGAGGCAATAACTCTGGTTCACCGGTACCGATTTCGGTAGGAAAAGGCAGACACCCTCAAGTCAAACAAGTTGAACACGGAAGGCAAAGAGTTTTCTGTTGTTTGTTTCCTCCCAGTTTTCCCTATTCCTTCCTCCCTCTGCGTGCAGAAAGCAAAGCTATTGCTGATGTCAAACTAGTGTAGTGACAAGGAACTCTACACCTGGTAGAGAGAAAAGCGCAGATTTCAGGCAATCCTTGCCATCCGCAGCACAAAGCCCAGCTCAGTCCACTTGGCCATGGCAGTGCTGGACACCTGGGATGGCACAAAGGGCAGCCTGATGTCCCTGAACTCAGGAAACCCCAATAATCACCCCTAGTGCCTCTGCAAAGTCCTGCTGTGCTCCTCCCCAGAGGGTTAGTCCCTAAAGGAACTACCAGGTGAGAGAACGGAAAAACACCGATGTCTTCATTCCTGTTCAATAGGAAGCATTAAAACACCAACAGGTGAGAAGTTAGACAAGTTGGAGTTACTCAAGAAAGCACCTTTCTCCCTCCATTGGGAAAATGTCTGCAAAAATTCAGGAGGGAACAGAGCAGCTCCTGGTTGAACAGCAAAGACTGGTTTAGGGGAAAACCTCTCTGACATTCCAGACCCGTTGAGCTCACTGTTCTTGGACTTTTGAAATCACGTGTTGCCACAGCAAAGAGGGTTTGGTCCCACTGTGTTCATCTGCATTAAAGGACAGGACATTGTGGAAAAGGCCACTTTAAGTAAATAAAGCGCAAATGATTTTCATTGCGGCTTGTGCAGATGAGGAAATCACGGTCATAATTTCCACACCCAATTACCCAGATTGCACTGGCAATTACACTAATTCCACGTACAAATTAGACATGGCACTGCATGAGCACGTTGTTTATGCAGTGATCCGCATTTCTAATTATTATTACTTTTTTAATCTGGCCCTAAAGCTTTTAACGGCTGATACTGAAAGACTGGTAAGCAGGGAGGGCAATAGAGCATGTTTTTTTCTTCTGGAGTTGTGTGCTCATTTCATAGAGATACTGCTGTTTTGCTGAATAACAAATTCACTTCCTTCTTTTTCACTTCCTGAGGACCAAAGTTCTGATTTCTGCCTTCAAGTACTTTGAAAAAAAAGCAGTGAATAGATAGCAAGGGGATGTAGCATTACCACAGAAGCAAATTACTGCTTCCATTCTAGATGACTAGCAAAACTGATCAATGCAGTTCTTCTTTCCACATGTACAACCAACAATGCACAGTAAAGATTTCAGAAGTTTTTGGAGTTGTTTGGAGTTTTTCGTTAGGTTTTTTTTGGCTTTGGTTTGGGTTTTTTTTTGGAAGGGAGTAACAGAAGGTCAAGAAGGCATGAAACAAATCCATATCTCATATCAAATGGTTCTCTTACAGGAAATAGGAAAATTGTATTTGCTGTTCTTCGCCTTTGTAAAAATCTTTTCTCTACTACTTGCTGGAAAAGAAGATAAATATAGGAAAATGGAGTAGGAGGAGGAGGAGGGAAAGCCCTCATAGGAAAATTTAAAAAAAAAAAACACCACCAAAACCAGCATACCAACAGAATCACACGTGCAATAAAACCTTTCCAAAAATAAAAATAAATAAAAAAAAAATCAAGTGTTATCACAGCTTCCTGGTTTCGTAGGTACAAATAAAGACATTTATATCTTCTAAATTTTGATGGAAAAAATAGCAAAGAAAACAATATTATTTTTCTCAGGTTATTTTAAGAGCTAATCCAAAATCTCAGGTAAGTTTATCTTTCTGCTTGCCTGCCTACACTGACCAGCGATGTGACCCTGCACAGACAGAGGTCCCCAAGGAAAGGCTTAGCAGCTGTATGGCTTATGTTGGTCAAACTTGATCAAAGGACAGCACTGCTTCTTCCACCGCAGCAGTGCCAATCCCTGTGTTGGCAACACAGCCACATGTGTTTAGGGGTAACTTTAGCAGTATAATATATAACATACCTACAGATACAAAGGACCCTCAGCATAGCCTCACAGCCTCGGTTTTGCCAGTACCCTATCAGCAGCCTCTAGACTGAGGGCAATTGCTCTGCAATTAAATAAAACACATTCTACTTACTAAATAAAATGTCATATTTAATGTCTTTTTTTTTCTACTTAACTAGACAGACTATTATGACTGCAGGTTCTTAAATTGCTTTTAAATGCTGATGATTTGGCTAGAATAAAAACAAGCAATCTAAGCTCCCTTCAAGTGCACTGTTCAATCTCAACTGAACTTGTCTATTTTTACATTAAAAAGGCACAACCTCATTCACTATTCCCAAAGAAAATCAAATTGAATTATTCAACAGCTTTAAAAATCTCCAAGCAGCTGTTTTCTCTACTTACCCATTTTCCTTAGAACTGCTCCATCCTTCCCTCCTCCCCTCTATAAAAAACCTCAAATCAACAAAACAGGAAAACACACAGTGAAATCCCCTGCAGGAAGGGGATCACAATCAGTTCTCCTGTGAGCTGCCTAATTCTTACCATTTCAAGCAGGCGTCTATTCCATGGTATCATTAGTTATTCCAGCCACCACCGTTGCAGAGACCCAGACCCTCAGCAGGATTTCAACCCCTGCTTCTCACCAGTGAATTAGGCAACCAAAACCATTTATGACTGGAGAACAGAATTTTTCTACTTCATCCTAATGTGTTAAATCAGAAATTATGTTCCTTTGCTTTCTGCTTACAGGACAAATAATCTCATTTTACATAGGTTACAAAAAAAATTAAGCAAGTGACATAAGATAAACAGGTTTGCCTTTTGTTCCAACTGTAAGAACATGTCTTCTAGATTCTGCAAGCCTGTCCTTTGCACTTATGAGTCATCTTCTATTGGCAGCTGCTGGAATGAGGTCCCAAAAATTTGTTTCTCAAAGAAAAAGAAAGAAATTTTTTAAAAAATAATCTAGTCAGTCTTTCCTCTCTCCATTTTTTTGAAGGGATATAGCTTTAGATATCTGGAAACACAAGGACAGATATGTCCAAGTAAAAATATAAAGTGAATAAGAACTCAGCATATCACATCTCCTAGGAGACTTTGAACTCTTCAGGCATCATGCAAAAGATAAGGTGAGATGAAGAGTTTTCAAGTGTTCAAGGAAAACAGGGGGCAGCAACATCAAACAGAAAATTTAACTGTATTTGTGGACTGATTCTTTGTGTTTCATTCCATGATATTTTCACTGGCTGTAATGCTGACATTTATTAGTTCTTGGCCTGTAAAGCAGACAGAAGACTTATCACAGTCCTAAAATCAGATACCAAAAGTCATTTTTTCTCCCTGGTTCAGGCTGAAATCACCTCAGAATCTGAATAGCAGTACCAGGGCCCCCTCTTCTTCCAAAAATAAGTTTTGAGAATGCTATTGTGTATAGAAAACAAACTATCTTCAGACCTGCAGTATAGTTCACAGGGATCTTGGAGTAACACAACGCAAGAATGTCATTTTTAGGTAGCTTTTTAGTCTAAAAATCTAAGCAACAGAAATAAAAATCAGCCACACGAATGACCATCACCATAAGTTTGCACTTCAAATCCCTGGTTTCTGCCATCATTTCCAAACAGGCTGCTGTCATTACCTGAGCCTCATCGTTGGCACATTAAGATGGACAGATAAATTATTATTATTATTGCCATCAAAGTATTACGAGTCTCATGGGGGAGATTCTACTAAATCCTTACTTTTAAATGCAGTAGTGGTTAAAACACAAGCCTATGGTTCTCTGAAACCAGAATTATAAGGCTTTGGAAAGACAAACATGTCCATATCATCTTTATGGCCAAATATATTTTCCACATGTGCATCAGCAGTGCTTAGCTTGGTTTCTGCTTCACGAGCTGCAGTTTTACATGCAGTGAGCAGTAGAAAGTCTCCTATAACCTTTGGCTATTTCACATAAAAGGTGTATGGAAGTGGTACTGGTTTGGTGTGCTGCCTAGCATGAAATGAATCTAACCACCCTTAGTTACTGGGCACAGTTGACTTGCCCATGGTGAGCAAGCTCAGAAGCTTCACTGCGAACTGGAAAGCTCAGGCCAGATCTTCCAACCCCCCACCTTCCAGCCAAAGTAGTAACAGCTCTGTTAAACAGCTGTCTCTTAGTAACCAGCTTTTATTTATTGTGCATCTGTTTCTTCGCAAGCTCACACCTTACCTACTGATGTTGTTATTATCACCCTTGCCAGACAAGAAGCAACACAGTTTGTGTTTTATGTGAAATGTCCTAAAGTTTTTTGTAAGAATTAGATTAAACAATTTCTAAAAATTTTAATATGGTTCTGTGAACGTAAGTTAAAAATCCCACGCAATTTCAGAAATATTTCCTCTGGACTTTTTGCAACAACTGTACAGAGACTAACTGCACGGACAAAACTACGTATTAAATTCTTGGTATTAGTTAAATTACAATTTTTATTAAATTACAGTTAAATTACAGTTTTTATTATTTTTCTATCAGTTCTTGATACTTACAGGTTCATGTTTATCATAGAACAAGACTGATGTCTTTAATAATTCATTAAATTGCATTCCAGTGCGCAAGTTTTGTAAACGCTGTGATAAACTGTAATTGAAGTAAATTGTTTACAAACTAGACGCAAATCCCTCCAAATTGTTTGTTTTGATTTGGAACAAGAATAAAATATCAGGTACCGTTTTATTCAAAGCAAGCAGTCAGGACTCAGTGTGATGCTATGACCAAGCAGTTAGTCATGCAACCAAACCCTGCTGTGCTTTCAGGAAACTGTAAGAAAGTGTTTTGTTGCAGGTAGAAAAGGAAGACAGGTCCATAAAACAGCAGGAGACAAATGCAAGCACGCTTGAGACCACATCACCCAGGAAGAAAGGCTAAACAGGTCATGGGCAGAGGGAAAAAAAAAAAATATTAATTGGTCAAGCTGTTAGAAACAAATTGTTTTCCCCCCCCCAATACAGCATCAAGCTGGGGCACCAAATCACAACAGTGTTTACTTCAACACCTTTTATCAAGTTGTAGATGAGAATGAACCACTCATCTCAGGACCTTGTCAGTCTCTGGGAGTTTTCCACACGCCCCATCTCAGCACATACTCTTCAGCCTCCTGTTCTGGCAAGTTTCATCTGCACACACCCAAGCACTTAGAGAAATCATTCACACAAGCTCACAGAGAGGGCTTTTATCCGCAGGCAAAAATATGTTATTCCAAATGTATTTCTCACTAACAGTGTAATGACTGATTTAAAGACAGAGGTAGGAATTAACATCTCCAGAAGGAAAAATATGACATAATCACAAGTATTCTCACGGTGGCACAACCCCGTGCTGACTGAATTTGGCACATCACACAATACAATACCATCAAAGCCCACTATATCTCCTTAGTCAGAAACTGCTGTGGCACGAACGTGAGCAGCTGGAGGCGACGGGGATGAAACAAACACACAACAGGGTACTGGGATGAGCCCACCCACAAGGTTTATGCCTCCACAGCATACACCTGCACTTGCTCACCTGGTTACCTCCAGTATGTATTCTAAAGGACTAAAGGACTATCAGTACAAAGCAGCAAATTTTACATTGATATTGGTTTTTCAGACCAACCACGCAGTGACAAGAAGTTATTTCATTGATCCATTTTTCAGTTGAACTGTTTCTTCTTTTTGTATTCAAAAAATACTGAAAATATAGGAGGGATTACATGTCAATAGCATATATTGAGTGGGGTTTCTTTTTGTAGTAAGACTGATTTTTGACTTGAAAGATCTTTCAAATTTTGCTAATCAACACAATGATGAATACCTCACACTGAGTCTGGTGATCCATCACAAACAAGATAATTTAACTGCATATCAAACACTTTGAGGAAATGACATTTCAGCTTTTTAATGTCCCTAATTTTCTTTCTCAGTCAACTCATAAAATGCCCTTCTCGCTGCTTTTTTCCTTTTAAGATGACTAGATTAAATTAACAGGTTACCCCAGTACAGCTACATCTCTCCATGGAACTGCCACTGCTTTAAAAAAAAAAAAAAAACACCCCCCAAAAAATAACAAAAACCACCAAAAAACCCCCATAAACAACAACAAACAAGAAAACCCACCACCAAAACCCAGGCAATTCCCACAGTCCTCAGGGGCCACGTCCCAGTAACTCTCTTAATCACTTGAATCAGAATTTGATTCTACTAGTTAGAAGTACATAAGGATTTTGTTTACGGAGTTCAGTACCCCTTGAAAACAACTCAGGGGGTGAGACTCTGGCCAACAGCATCCTGGGGGTGTTCAGCCTGGAAAGGAGGCTGAGGGGAGACCTTCTCGCTCTCTACAACTCCCTGAAAGGAGAGGGTAGCCAGGGGTGGTAGGTCTCTTCTCCCAAGTCACAGGCGATGGAGTAAGAGGAAACAGGCTCAAGTTGTCCCATAGAAGGTTCAGACTGAATATTAAAAAATATTTATACACTGAAAGGGTCATTAAGCCTTGGAATGGGCTGCCCAGGGAAGTGGTTGAGGCACCATCCCTGGAGGGATTTAAAAGAAGGGTTGACAGAGTGCTTAGAGACATGGCTTAGTGATGGTTTTTGTCAGTGTTAGGTTGATGGTTCTTGTCAGTGTTAGGTTGATGGTTCTTGTCAGTGTTAGGTTGATGGTTCTTGTCAGTGTTAGGTTGATGGTTCTTGTCAGTGTTAGGTTGATGGTTCAACTGAATCATCTGAAATGTCCCTTCTAACCTAGGTAATTCTACGATTCTATGCAAGACCTTTATTCTAGGTAACAGTTTGAAAAAACACACCATTATACATAGATAACACAAAACATACATGAAAGCACTTCAGGTCGCTCAAGCAGAAAGGAGTAGCAGATTTATCTATCAATGACACTTTCGTAACCATACTGGATGCTGCATAAAATATTACTTTAGGCACATGGAACATACAAGTTTATTCCCCTGGATTCTATACAACTTTACATTATGGAAAACATTGGCGGAAAACTTTGAGGGAAAAAAAAGGGGGGAAAAAAAAAGCATGTCAGACTTCCTTAGCCTTGACGCTACAAGGCTTAGTAATGAAGGTTTGAAATCTGTAAGGTCACATTATCAAGGAGAGAAAGGGGGGAAAGCAGCAACTGGTATGTGAAAGCATTAGATCACTGCAGGATTACAATAAAGTTATCTCTATGATGTAGCGCAGCACTGCCAGAAGTAATTAGTACTCTATCTGGAAGATGTATATTACCAGCAAGAGATCTGTGATTACTTTTAGTTGGGCTAATGAAAGACCTGTGCTTATCCTTATTCCACTTCATTTCTATTCTCTCCTATCCAGCTTTATCAGCATTGGGATTAACATCAGTAATAGGGCTGTGTGCATATTTACACATTGTAATTAAGTGCTGGGGGAAGATGGAAGGGAGGTCTTTAAGATCATTTTTTAACATGCAGGCACGCTGCTAATCAGAGACAAAATTCAGAGAGAAGTTATTAGAAAATAAAAACTCACTCCAAAATGAGAAAACAAGAGTTCTCGGGAGCCCTCCTTGGGTAGATGAATTAAGCTGGATTCACTGACAGCATCAAAGGGACTCTTTGGAAAATGCTAGAGTACCCACCTGAAAACCTGCTACGGTTAAGGCTGGCTCAAAGTCTCAGTATTTCAAGCAGAGGAGTAGTAATTCACCTGGTAGATGCTACCCATCATATCAATGAAAGGTGAAGATCTTGGCTATTATGGCCTGGATTCAGCAAAGCACTTAAACACATCCTTTACGTTGAACATCTCCTTGATATCATCCCAGTCTGACAAACTGCATGAAAATATGCTTAATTCTGAGGACAATTTTCCACGTACCAAGGAGATTTAAACCTCTGCTTAACTCAACCAACTGCTAAAAATGAGTGTTGCTGGGTGCAAGGCGCAATCGCGTATGCGGGTTTGTTGTCAGCAGAACCCCTTGCACAGAGAAGTTTTCTTTGACATCTTAAGGCAGCTCGTTCACTGTGATACGTTTTTCACCAAGATCTCACTCTTGAGCAGATTTGCATAAATTCACTTTCCAGCAAACATTCTGAAGGCTGGAGCATTTTATTAGGTTTCACTGGATTTGTGTAATTGGTAGAAAAAAATAGTTTGGCAGAGATTACAGATGGTCCCGAAATCCAGCCCAAAAAAAAAAAAAGTAATGCTCCAGCCACTACACCAAGATACGTGGTTGTGGTTGTTATGTATCTATTGACGTGAGTTTTATCATGTCTGTTATTATTATTTTAACATATTCCACTTACTAGCATACTGTAAAATAAGCATTTGAGGCTGAATCAGGATTCCAGCTTCTTTCAACACGTTAGCAGTGAAGTCAATCAGGTGACCAGAATTTTCAGTCACTCGTATCCACATGGTTTCGGTTGAGCTGTGTTCAGTGTCCAAAAGATGTCTTTTCTCCAAGGGTTATCCCCTGAGGGCCAACACTTTTTTTCACTCCTCCCATTAAAAAATACCATAAGCCTTCTGCCTTGTTATTTATCTCCTTTCTTTCCACAGAGCAGTTATGTTTTAGTAGCAAATCTAATACCAGCCGCATTAATGCTTTAAAATCTTTAGCAATTAATTGCATTTATAGAAGTGCCAAGGAATTTTATTCTTAAGACTGCATCTTACTACCCTTCCTGCTGGAGCCAACCTTTGTACAAGACATGCACACCCACAAGCCAAACCTCAGAAATAACTGTACTCAGCGACAGAGCTACAAACCTCATCAGGAAAACCAAGTACCTTATAAACATTAATTAATTTCAGCCACATGCCCTCCTCTGAAGTGGGTAATTACCGTCCCCATTTAGCACAAGTGGAAAAACTAAAGGAGAATGACTTGCCCAGGTCAAACAAGGTGTGTGGCACAGAACAGAGCACTCGTAACTCCGACCCACCACTCTCACCAGAGGGCCACCCTTTTCTTCATATAAGCCATGTAATTAAGTGTTTTAAGTCTACTATGCAAATTACTCAAAGTCAAAATGATGAAAGCAAGGCTACAGTTTCTTCCTCAAACATAAATAACAGGTCCATCTTCTCACTTGCCTACTTTTAGTATTCTCATGAATATTCACATCAGAGTTTCCTCTCTCAGAATGCTCTGGAGGAAGAAAGATAACAATGACCTACTAAAAAAAAAATAAAATATCTGATGACCTACTGCAACTTGGAGTCATTTATTGGCTGTAATGTGATTAACTGCTTACATATAGCCTAAAAGGCAAAAAGGAAAGCCTGTGGACTGAGTCCAAAGTGAGCAACCAGGTTCTGATGATAAAGAGATCTGCTCACAGTAAGTAGGATGAACTGGCAACCTGAAAGGAGCTTAAGTGAGTCACTTCATTTACATATAGATTTAGATTTTTTAATTTTTATGGGGGGTAAGCTATAAACAAGCCTACCTTCCTCGTGACAGGAATAGCAGCAGTTTACTAGCTGATTTTATCAGCAATACAAACCTGCAGCTAATTGTTTCTCTCCGTACCCTGGAGTTACAGGAAATAATTTAGCTGGGGGGTTAATTCAGTAGGAGAATCAACCCCTGTAAACAAAGTTAAGTGAAGCATCCACAGCAGAGCCTCCCCAGTGGAGAAGTGCCACACGTGGGTTCTACCTCCACAAACTACAAACCACCTCAATTCTGGAGACAAGAGTGTTTTGCAGGAACAGAGCAGGTTGTGCTTCACCCCCTGAACCTTTCAGGGTGGTGCTTCCCTTCAGCCTGTCTCACCTCCCTCATGGGTGAAAGGTGGTGGCACTGAACTTTCTTGTCCAAGTCCGAGTGGTACCAGGATAAAAACTGCTCTGAACTCTCTCCAAAATCACTAGAGGAAGGCAGGTACCGCGGTACTGACACTGACTCTGACACAAGGTTTTCCACCAGTCTCAGGAACCTCGTTTTATACTCCCATATCACTGCTATACCTCTTCATTTTGGCTTTTGGTTTTTTTGGTTTGGTTTTTGTGTGTGTGTGTGTGTGTGTGGTGGTTTGTTTTTTAGCACCCACAGCTCTAGATAGAAATTCCTTCTCTTCAGGTCTTCTCAGCACTTACTGCAGCATTTCATAGCTGAGCTGAGGATCACTCGTTACCTCAGCAATACTGTCAGACATGACTGAGGAATGTGGTCATGCCTTCACACATAGAGCCGTTTCTTATTTACAATATATCCTTGACACCATTTCTATTTACACTGAATTAAAATTAATCAGTCAGGCATTCGCCGCAGCAATCCGTGTAACTCAGCTCGGCGGCATGACATTATCACTAGCTAAGCAATATTAGCTGTGTATGATTAGGATTCTCCTGGGAATTCATTACACGAGAGGACGTCAGGTGCTGTAGTCATAAACCATTATGCTCCCTCCTAAGCAACGTATGACAACCTCTTCCAAGGACAGCATCAAAAACCGGAACAGTGGCTCAAGCCTGATTTATTAGTGAGAACATCAAGGGTATGCAAGTCCTTAAATTATCATCTCATCCTCCAACAAGAGCTCCTACGCTACATTAACCCTTTCAAGTAGGTGTCATAGCGCTGGTGTGCTTGCTGCCTCTGTATCAGGGACATTTTCATTTGCACCACTTTTTGCCTACTTACTCCACCCCCCAACACGTTCAATTCTCCAAACCTTTGATGCAAATTATTCCCATGTGTTTACTAATATTTCAGTTCCTTCTACTGCTGGAACAACCCTGCTTTGCTGTTGTTGGGATAACTGCCCTCACTGGTCTGATGGGTATTAGCTTCCTAGGACTAATCGTAACATCTTCTGGTGACCTGCTTAATTACTAGAAGTAATCATGTATTTACTTTGAACACACATGCCAGAGAGTTCATATAAAGCACATGTTGCAGGACTCCACCCCTGCCAGAATTTTCCAGCAGTGAGAGACAGAGACCTGTTCTCCTCCTCCTATCATGTCTTCCAAGGTCTGGCCAAAAAAAAAAAAAAACCAAAACCCACCCACATTCCTTCCAAGCTGTTTGCTGACAGACCCCAGCAAACAAGTACAACAGTCACGAGTCTCTGGGTTGTTCTTCCTTTCTCTATCATGGCTGGAGACCAAAACTCAAATCTTGACACACTAACCCTGGCTTCAGGGAAAAAGGTCTTCAAAAATCTCCTAAAATACATATAGCACTCTTCTAAGGAAATCTTCAGTAAGTCTTCAATAGAAATCTCTTCCTGACTAAAAGGTCCACCCATCAAGGAGGAAGTGCCCTGAGCATCCAGTCACTAGCACGTGGTGGCCTTCAACAGAAGTGGCTTATATGAATCTAGAAAATTAATTCTTGCCAATTTTAAATGCATCACTGACACAGACAACCAAGTTGAAAAGGATTTATGTTTCTGATGTTGGCCAAGTCACTGGGCCCAAAAGCCATTACTTACATAATTAATTTGGGCACTACTTTTACATCCATTAGGGAGGGGAAAAAAAAAAAACAGCTACCCCTTTATACAATGCACTGCTTTGCAATCTGTCATGGCTTTTAATCACAGAAATAATAGATGTCACAATATTAATAGAAAGAAAGATGTGTTAGGCAACAGGGAAACAGTTACTCAAATATCCCCAGTGTTTGTCAAAGACTGGCACAAAACTAGGCAACAAGATACCAATGCATAAAATAAATGCTTTAAAAAAATTAAGTTTTCTGTTTGCACTGCAGGATTGGGATGAGAATTTCAGATCCTGCTTAATATGGCATTAGAATGGTCAGAACAAACAATGAGACCCAGACAAGCAGATTGTCCCAACTACAGGAAAGGTTGCCTGAAGGTACAAATTTTGCCAGAAGAGAGAGAAGCTGTTGTACAGTAACTAGATTCAGCTTCACTACTAGTCTACAATCTATATGAGATATTTTTATCTTCCCTTTATTTTCCTGTTAGTCTAAGACCATTTTTGCACTTCAGTTTTATTCTACCCGATGGTAGGCTATTAACTAGGATGATTTCCCAGGAAAAGGGGTAAACACACCAAAAAATATCTTTATTTTTCCTACTGCTAATTTCAGCACTATCAGAAAAATCAACAAAAATCCAAGCCAGTCTATGCATGAATTCTTTTCTTAGCAACAGATATGCTTGACTCTTGACCTGCAAAATTACTAGATTTTCTAGACAGTTACACATGTATGTATACATGTATTTAGAATCATAGAATGGTTAGAGTTGGAAGGGACCTTGAAAATCATCAAGTTCCAACCTCCCTGTCATGTGCAGGGACACCTCTCCCTAGAGCAGGTTGCTCAAAGCCCAATCCAGCCCGGCATTAAGAACATTTCTGTAAGTTTATACTTGTGCATGTGAAAAAACTATCTTGTTAAATCGATGCAAAATCCAGTGACACCCCCCTTCACTTTTTCATGTATTTTATTGAGGTAGAAAAATTGTGGAAAAAGGTAATTTGTCCACCTGAAACATATTTTTCCCCTCATATTCAAAAGTATTTGTTTATTTAAAAAAAAAAAAAAACAACTTTCTGTTTTGCTAGTGCAGAGAGTTTATAAAAATTTGATGACATTAAGTGAACTTGAGAAGCCATGGAAGTTGCCAGATCAATACCATTCTTGGTGGAAAAAGTCAGGAAAGAAATAAGTATTTTCTCCCAGGTCTACTTGGAAATCTGCTACCTTTTTTTTTTTTTAAAAAATATGTCATATTCCAGAAGATTGGATTAGTCATGGAATTTCCAAAAGGCTGCCAGAATAAAGCCTTGCAAATTTTACTGATGATACTACACACAAGTTCTCAGAAGGTTTGGAGAATTTTACATTCATAATCTGTATATTATGATGCTGGGTAAAACTCAAAACATTACTTGTGATCTTTAAGAGAATCCTATACCTGAAATGGGTCTTGTTGGTTTGAGAAAACATGTTAATTTCAGTCACATTTACCAAATGAAGAAGGATGTTAGAAGTGAATTTTCAGTAGGATCTAGAGAGAAGGGCCAAATTCTGTTCTTATGAAAAGCAAGTGGTTCACAGTCAATTATGAGGCATCAAAAAAAGCCAAAAGATTACTTTATTGCTTTCACAAAGATCTGATTCAATCCCATTCAGTGAAACCACAGAGTTTTTTTTAATGCTTTTTGTGCCACCGTGAACACACAGGTGGCTGCAGGGAAAGGGGCTGTCCCCACTCCTCCCCTAACCTGGGAGGGGTCAGCCTAAAATCTTCTGCATTTTGTCACAGGACTATCAAGGACTGAGCCATTGCACTGCAGACACCCTAAAATAAGAACTGAGAGAAACACAAGCAAATCAAGCATGGGATATAAATCACTCCGCTCAAAACCAAATACTTTTATTCTTGCTACTAGAGCTCTTACCATCTGGATCAGATCAGTGGGTGTCAGAACACAAGCAGGAATAGTCACAGCCATTTTTATGGTGGCTTAATTGTACCGCACACAGGATTTCAATAAATCATCTACAAGCCTGAGCTGCTGTGACAGAACAAAATGCATCAACGCACAGTGCAATGAGCGGGGAAGGTCAATACAAGGAACAGGAGGTACCATGGATCACCTATCATGAACCACATGGACAAACCTTTATTGCTTCCAGATTATCTGCGCTACAGTGGTATTTCTCAACTATACTAAGAAGTAATCAGAGAGATGACAAACATTCAGGTATCCTCTTCATTCTGCAGCACTGTCCCCCGTATTTCCCTACAGCAATTGTCAAGACACCATCCTCTGTTGGGACACTTTGATATATTACTCCTCTAAATATGCATTCCAAGAATAAGCCTGCAAGTATCAACAGGATCACTTGTGGAAGCAGCCTGACAGTTAAGGAATAGCAACATAACCATAAGAAAATAAAAGGCTTCCTTTTGAGAGTCTCAACCTATCCATCACTGATGTACCTCATGAAAGTGATACAGTCCAATAAACTCTGTACCAGCATGCCACATTCCTTTAAAATATTCAAATAGCAGCACTGCAAGTACTGCAAACTAGAAGAGTATGTGTAACTACTAGCAAACTGCATTTAAACTGGAAGAGAAAAGAAAGTGGCTTGTGTTTGTCGATACTTCTGTGGGGAAAAGATGTATCATCAGCAGCATAGCACAGCCACTACATTTTATCATCTGAGGCTTCATTTTTGCAGCTAAAGAAGGATTTATGCTGATTGATTGAAAGCATTACCTAGAGTTTGCGCTGTGCTTTATTTATTTATTTGCCAAGGAAGGAGGCTCAGTGCTCATTAGGTATTTATTGCATTGACCAGTTTTATCAAGGCTTTTGAAGCGCTGTAATACAGGCTAATCAGGTGAACAACATTTATATTCATGCTTAGAGAGGTTACAAATGAATTGATCAAGTCCAAGGAAGCTTTAAATAGAGGAGTTTTTGCAGCCCAGTGCTTTGAGAAGCTAAGGCTCTTCTACACATTACCTTCTTAAGGATATTAAGTGGGGACTTCCCTGTGTGAAAAATAAGCTCCTTAGCAAGTTTGTTTTGTCCCACAGAGGGCTGGAAACTTGCAATAGCAGGATTCCAGTACCATGCAATGTAACTGGTACATCTCCAACCTGTGGACAGTGGAAGTAAATTAGGTTTCATACTGATGATATAGTGGTAAAAGTCATCCCTAAAGCCAACCCCCATGGGCAGACCAAGGCTAATAAAATACACATTTGCAAATGCAACTCTGACCAGGTTCAGTTGTGTTACACTATTTAGAAACGGGCCCGTGGGGAACATTGCCATAAGAACACACAGCACAACTGCCAGTCCAGGACAAAGCAAAGGCATCATATACATCCTGGTCCTAGCTGGGGCTAAAATATGTCCAAAAAGTTATGGCAGTAATTCACTTCTTGTACCTTCTAGTACTCTGCTGCAGAGGGACAGCCAGCAGAATTTTGTTTATTCACAAAACAAGAGAGCAGGGAATTTTCATCTAATACTGAAGCACAGCCATCTTATACCACACATTAGGAATTGTTGCCTTTCAGATCTGATGCAAAGCAAGGTTCTAACCCCAAGAATCATTAAAGATCCATCCTATTGCATTTTCTCATTAATGTTAATCCCTATGCCCTGGCTGTATTCCCCTTGAGGTAATTGCTCTTTGCCTCTGCAAATTCCTCCCTGTGTTCTAACAGGGCCTAAGCAGACCAAATTCATCCCCATGTAACACCACCAGCATGTTTATCCCATTCTCCCCCCCAGCTTCTCAGCTTGCTGTACTAGGACACAGTGTACCCGTGCCTCTTTTAGCAGCAGCATTGCCCTACATCATTCCAGCAGGGGATGGTGCAACAACATTTGCGGAGTGGAGTTTTTTCTGTGACCACCTAGATTGAGACTCATTTTAGTGCTAAGAATTTCCTTTGTAAGCCGAGACACACATTATATGATAAATCAGGATCTCCTTAACTGTAAGAAAAAAAGAAAGAAAAAACCAGCAAAACCCCACAAACTGAGACCAACATGCTTTCCAGCAAACAGGATGCTGATCCAACCTCCTTGATGAAAAGAGACTGGGAGACCAAGGGTACAGATACCATAATGCTGCATCGTGCATGATTCCAGCACTAAACCCCCAGCTTCAAGACTCAGGGACATGATGTAGTTACCATCTCCTCTCCTTCAGTCTAGTTTTTAGGTGAAATTATTGTACGCCCAGGAAGGTTGTTATTCACTAAGGGCAGGCTTCATCTCTTGGAAATCAAGTTAAATTTCAGGAATTTAAGTTGGTCATCCTGACATTTCCTCTGCACAATGGTAAGAGAGGCACTCCTGGAGGGAAAAATCATCCATTTAAGGCATTTTCTAGCACATGCTTTGGAAGTTGTATCATCTTCTCTCTGCCCAGCGGGAGCTCAGGCACAAGCTTTTACAGCCGGGCAAATTTTTCTTGCCTAACTTTAAACACAGAAGAGGCGTTTTCATTTAAAAGGGTATTTGTTCAGAGCAACTGTAGCAGAGACCGATCTCTCCATTCTCCAGAGATGACAGCACAGTCCCCCCAACAAGCCTGAGAGATGTGGGAAGTATTTAAAGAAACCTTTAGCCAGCTGCATACAGCACATTGCATGAAACAATATTCGTCAGGTTTGCAAAACTGCTTCACTCACAGAGCAAGGAATCAATTGTACACACTTTCAGATGATTTAAATCACCCACTTCTGTACCCTGAGCTTTCCAAGTTCTCCCTAGACACTGATGCTTGCCAGCTATTCATCTTCAAACATGCATCATTAAATACACAGGGTGGAACGGCCTTTCCTTGACATTATTGTTTAATGGCACAAGGTAATAACCATCAAGTTCCTATATGAAATCCAAAAATATTCACAGAAGAGAGGAGGGGGGAGGGAGGAAACATACAAACTGTGACCTGTTAAAAGGATGTTGGCTTCTGTTCAGTCTGTAATAATCCATAGGCACTGGGGTTTTGCTTTTTACCACTTTGAGCTGGCACAGGCCAAAGAACCCCATCCTCGCCCTCAGGTCACCAGGCTGCAGATGCCAAATACTTTTCAGTTTCTGGGCAAGCAGCAGGTCTTTAATCTGCACGCAGGCCACTCAGACTGTTCAGTGCATAATGAAGTACCTTCTTTTTGCAACCTCATCTCTCCATTAGGTAAAGGATGAACAATTTTAAAGAGCAATGGTAGGATTTTTTTTTCCTCTCTCACTGCTGAGCTAGCACAGCTAATGCATCATCACTCACGTTTTCCTCCTTTCCATCACTACTTGTCAGCGACAATTAGAATTGCTGCTCAGTTCCTGGGTTGTAGCTTATAAATAAAGGCAACTTTGAAAAACAAAAAACAAAAAAAAAGCCAACTTCAAACCATCTGATCTCTCCTTTCATCCCCAGCCAACAGCAAATAACACTAAACCACAACAAAAAAACAGATGTTCACATATTCAACAGAAATGATCAGAGCATGTCACTGTCTTAATCCAAATATTAAAAATGCAACAATCAAAATGAGGTATTAACAAGGGACAAAAGGACTCACAGAGTACCCAGGAGTTTTCTTATCATTACCCAGGAATTACTTTTAAGGTTGTTGCACTTTTTGAAAGTTTAGCAACAGATCATTAATTTGATACAGAGCAGAGGCTTACACCCAGAAACACACTGACTGCTATGTTTTTTTTATACTACTAATCTAGTGATAAAATTTGTCAAAGTTTTATCAAAATTTATCAAAACAAGATTTGTACTACATTCCAGAAGATGAAAAACACTCTGCAGATTGAACGTTGGGTATAATTCAGTCAGTAAAGATATTCATGTTCATCAAAAAAATCAAAGGTAGTAAATGAGGTTCAGCTTTGCGCAGGACGGGTAGAAAAACATCTCATCTAATGGGAATTGCGTAGCTATCACTCCACCTAGAAGCACTTGCAATTTGAATGCAACATGACAACTTGCTTTTCATCTGTTCCCATGAGTATCCCCACTGATGGGACGACAGGATTTGCAGCAGTGGCTGATGGTGATACATGGTCACAGATTAAGCTCAACATCAGAGACACGGGTACCAGTTTAAATTTCATCTTCGAAGGTCAACGGGGGACCAGCAATGGTAAAGCCTAACTTCTGAAACTGAAGCAGGTGCTACTCATGGTGCTGCTGTTACTTCCATTGGAGTGCCATTAGTTTAAATACTTGGTTCTGGTTGATACTGATAAGGTCACAATCCAAATCTCAGTGGGCACCTTGTTCTTTTTCTCTTCCCCCTCGAACCTCACCAAAATATTAGTACATGCAGGTTCCAGACATGGTCTCCCAGTTCAGAGAAAACGTTGAGAGAAATTAAGCAAGGAAAACATTGTCAGGGAAAAAAATTTCCTTATATCCTAACAAACTGACACTAACACATCAGGGATAAAACCCAGACCTGCATACTAGAGGTAACCAGTACATCTATAACTTTAAGACCAGGAATATTTAAGATCTTAACTCAAAAAGGGAAAAAAAGTGAAACAATGTTGAGGGGAAAGCAAACCAACAGGTTCTTTGAAAGCAAATCAGTCTCGATACTTCTGCAGTGGTGAAAGATTTTGGGATGACTACTGTGTTGATGGGGAAACAATAACTGAGTTCAGAGATGCTCTGTATGCATGGCATTACCTGCAACACCATTTCATTGCAACTGACATATCTACAGCAAGGACCTCCAGCTGCCAATGTTTACTGAGCTGAAAAAGGTCAAAGAAATAAGACTGACCTTTTCACTTGGGCCTGCTGGGTAAACATGAGGCATTGCGAGGCTTGAAAATGGATTAAAGGGGGCAGAGAAGGAGGAAAGCTCTTGCAAGGGCCTCAGTGGGTAAAATCGAACAGCGTCTCCTCTCCTTCTAGTAAGATCACAGCAGCCATTGGCTTTCAGAGAAGGGATTTTTGGCTGAGTGTCTCGCCCAACAGCAGGAGTGGGTCTGTGCAAAGACTGGAAAGCTCTCCTGCTCAACCAACCTAGGTAGGAAGATCCAAAAGGGGCATATCACACATATCCTCTCCCTTGCTGCTGCCACCTCTCACAAGACACACAGGAACAGTGGCATCAGGCTTGCATTAGGTCCCCATTTCCCCATGGTGTTTCCCTTAGGGTGAAGCCAACACTTAAGCCTCTCAAGGTTATGTACAGAGCCCACCTCAAGCTTTGCACAGCCCAGCTCTTCAGTGATCAGTTACCCAGGCACTAGCTCTCATTTCAGCACCCAGCACCATGGTATCTCTTCAGTCCTTAACACTACCAAGGCTTCTTTAAAAAACCTAGAATCACAGAATGGTTTAGATTGGAAGGGACCTTCAAGATCATTGAGTTCCAACCCCCCACACCATGGGCAGGGACACCTCCCACCAGACCAGGTTGCTCAAACAAAATAAAACAGGACTACAGCAAGTTCTATTTACCAGGTACACACAAGCCAGATCCAACATCAACACACTGCTGCTTTGTCTTTCTACAGAAAACACTGAGCAACTCCAGAAAGTTCAGTTTATCTAGAGGCAAACTTAGGCCAATCCTGAGCATTTCTGAAACATCCCAGCCCAAGAGGCAGCATCCAGATTTTCAAGAACTGAGCATTAGAGACTGCATGCAGTAAGATGGCAGTTGCTAGGTGACATCCCCCTTGGAAAACCCTGACCATGGTTAGATAATGGGAAAAGACCACAATGCCAGGAAAGCCTGGCCTTCAGATGCAAAGCAGTTTTACTCTGAACTTTCAGAAGTTGTGTCTCACTGCTTCCAGGCTATGGTGGGTATGCACAGGGTAGAATTAAGGTCCCCAACACAAACATGGGACCAGCAATATCTGCTGTCAAGCAGCAGGTTCGGTGCTGAGCAAACACAAACCTTGCACTTTTAAAGCCATAGCAGGATTTCTAGAAGGACAGCTACCCAACTTCTTGTGGTCCTATCAGCCTGAAGCAGCTGCTATAAAGCCACAAATAATCACGGACAGCAGCCAACAGCATGCAAGTTTCAAAATTCTTTCTTTTTTTTTTTTTTTCCTAAATAGAGTAAAACATTGACTCAGAAGTACATTCATCATAACTGTTCCATTCTTTAATATTATTACATTAAAGTTAATACGTTTTGTAACTTAACAGCCTGCTGATGCAAGTGACTGTCACCAAGTCAAATGCACAGAAAATAAACAAGCAGGAAAAGGAATAGAGGCTGACCAGCAACACATTTACCTTTACAACTGTCACACTATTTGAAGAGCACATCCTTTCAAACGCTAGAGCAGTATTTCCTTTTGTGTGTGGATTTTTTTTTTTATTTTACTTTTTTTCCTAGAACATTCAAGTGCATCTTTAATGTATTATTCAAACAGAAGCAATGATTAATTAATCAAAACTCCGTTGTATAGGGAGAAGAAAACTGGGCTCTTGTGCAACACCCGGCCAGATGCTCCAACTTAAAGGGAATCATAAGGGAGGATGTGTCAGCAATAGTGCTTAATTATGCAATAAAAAATGATGGGATTTCAGAGACAGCTTTTAGGTTTTTAGCAGCATCTCTTTTCAGTACTTCTCTTCACCATATATAAGCTACATGCCTTCTTCCCTTCCCAATCCCATCTATCAGAGTTAGAGGCAGGAGAGTGTGCCTGCTCAAATCTCACACAATCTGGCTCACGCAAAACTACCAGTGCCTGGATTCAAAACCTGGCCAGTGGACTGTCCCTAAAATAGCTTCTTTTCAAAGACAAGTGTCCCTCGTGTATGTCTCAGTACTTTTAGGCAAGGAAAACAGACCTGTGTAACAGACAAGGAATCAAATCTGGACTCAGGAGGGCTGGTCTCTTCTTTTGAGCTATACAAGAAAGGTCATTTCTTGGTGTTTTTGTTTCCTCTCCCATACTACATCTTTTTAAGGTTGTGGAGTTAAGACCTAACAAAAAACCACACCAAAAAAACCCCAACACCAACAAACAAAACCAAAACACAACCAACCAAAAAAACCCAAAACAAACAAACACCACTCAACACAAACCACCTATTTAAAATGTTTCAAACCATCCTAATGCATTACCCTAATCCTGTTTGGGGGCGGTTTGAGCATGGCTGTTTCAAAAAAGGAACAAATTGATCTCCAGGTTTGTGGTGGGCGCAATGGGAATCATGATCTGCAATATCTACAAAGAAAATGCAAGCTAGATATTAAGAGGAACATCCTTCCAGCAATAGCTATAAAGCACGAGAACAGGTTATTGAGACTTTCTGCAGAGCATCTATTCTCAGTAGCCTGGACATCTTGAAGAAGCAGCTGGATGCACTTCTGTCAGAAACAGTTCAGGTTGAGTTGCTCTCGTCACAGGGCAGAGATGAACTTCATGATCTCTCTTGATCTCTTCCAACTCTGATTTTCTACAACTCCGTATTTTTATTTTTTTTTTTAAGAGAAATTTAAAACTTTTAAATTGTCATATCTTTTCCAAAGTTCTGAGATACTCATTGTTTCCATTCATGAAAATATCTATTCTTGTTCTAATTGTACTATACGTAAGAAATGGTTTTTCAGATTTTTTTTTTTTTGGTTAAATGTTTTGTGCAACATAACATTTTTACCTTCTGGTTAATATTTTTAATCAGGAGTTACAGGGAACATTAGCCTGAAGAACTGATTTTTTTTTTTTTCTGCTGTAATTTAAGACATAAAGTGAGGTTTTAAGGGACTAAAAATAAGGTAATAATAATATGGAATGAAGCAACTGTTCACTAGCTCTAGAGCTCAAAGACCATCAACTCAGGTCCAACAAGTATCTTTACTCCCCTTTGGAATCGCTACCTGAAACCCATAAGTTAACAGAAATATATAAATAAAATTGCTAAACATCTGGTTCAAGTACGTGCAAAATCTGAAGGCAGAAAAACATTGTTTTGAAGCTTCATGTTTTATTACTCTTCTTTATCATCCCTCTCTCCCCATATTTCTTTCTCTAATCAATTGCAACCTTCCCAAAGTCACACTTTCTGCCTCCACAGTAAAATGTTTTGCAAAAACAAAACATTGTGACATGGTAATTATGTAGACAGCAAGGGAAGTAGACTCAGGGAAGAGTTATCCAGGAGGAACAGACCACCACAGCAAAGATGGAGAAGGAAAAGCATAGCATTTTACATTCAAGAAGTGCAAGGGCAAAAGAAATGGCAAAAACACATGTAAAACTTTTAGATCTTTTCTAACATTATTTCATTTTTTAGATAACAGCTGATACGTCCAGAAGCCTCCATAGTCCCTTAGCCAAGCTCTCAGTTGTACCAGAACTGGACACAGTTCTGGTTCTGGACACACTGGAGACCACTGAAATTTGCACTGTCTACTGAACCATTGCAATTTAATCAGACCCACAGCCTTCAAGGTTATTGTAATGGTGGTATCTGCCTTTTTCTGTAACGCAGATCAGAGAACATCCTCCAGACTCTCACATTAAACCCAGCAGCTCCTTTGGGCTGGAAAATCTCCTGTAGAGAAGTACCAATCTTGATGAAGGCTTCGAGAGATAGTGAATTTACCACATCTCTTAGATAACTTGTTCCATGCTTACTTTGCCATACTGTTAAACATGTTTCATTTAACTACTAAATGGGCAATATGGTTTTTGCTTTTTCCCAGAAAATCATACACCTGTATGCAGAAACAGACCATTATCACACACACAAAAAAATTTAAAATAAATACCCAGTAGTACGCAATATGAATGAAGGCAACCGTTCGCTGCATACTCTTTTCCAGCAGGGAAGCAATTGGCGGAGACAAAACATCTCCCACTGAAGATGTAGATAAGCTGTCCTGAATTTAAAGAAGCAAAATTCAAGACATTGTTCTTCTTAGCTCCCTTACAACAGCAGCCCGTGAAATCAGAGTCTGTAAAAAAACATGAAGCAAATCACATATTGCTTGTGCTTTTCTGAAAACTGACAATTGCTACGGTCAATGTGCAACAATGCAGAGGGATCTGAACCCACTCTGCCTGAGTTAGCCAGTGTGTCCACAGGGACTCAGGTGAAAAAAGAATACCTGAGACTCTGGAAGGTAGGCAGTCCTTCTTCAGGAATCTACTCTTGAGCAAATTAGCCCTTTCAAGGAGTGGGAATAATTAATGCAATTTCAGTATCATGCTAGAAAGGGCACATTAGTTGCAGGCAGCTCCTTGGCACCATAGCAGACACCTCCAGAGCTGGGCAGTCGTGCTCTTACCAGAGTTACATCTGTAACATATCGATGCCAGCAAATTGCTAAAGTCTTTTCAGAAATTTAATTTCTTGCTTATTGCTAGTCAGTCTGCATTTGCTCTTTGTTGTTACAGATTAAATATTTTAAGACCAATGCCGTAAGGGCTGTGACTAGCTTCGTTTTTAACACGCTGACAGCAAATGATGATGCAAATTGGGTTGTTACATCATCCCTGTTCATACAGCCCAGGATGCTGCAAGCTAGCCTCAGAACCAGGACATATGGCTGGTTTATGTTCACCTCACTGTCTACCAAAACTTCCAGGTCCTTCTCAGCAGACATGCTCCCCAGTCCATATTACCCTAGGGGTTAACTCCAGGCTCAGGACCTCGTATTTGCCCTCACTTACAGTTCCATCAGCTCACTGTTGTCCCACTCCTCCAGCCTGTCTAGTCCCCTCCAAACTATTAGCCTTCAAACTATGGACTGACCCAAAAATCTGATATAATTTGGAAAACATGATCTGCAAACGGTTTTTGTGTCATAGTCCACGTCTATTTTCCCCTACACAAACAGCTGCCACAAAGATCTCACCCTAATCATGTCCCAGCTTCTTCCTGTACTGCCCAATGATACAGCAGGAGCCATTCAAAGTTTTAAATTTTTATATTGCACTCTCAGCCTCCAGGAGCATGAGTGAAATAAATCACAACCCCCTCTAATTGATTTGCCTCTATGAGGCAGAAAACCAGCATTTTACATTGCCATTTAGGGTAAGGGCACACTTTCTCTCCATTCAAGACCCAGTTTGAGCAGTCAAAAAATAAAAATAAAAAATGGATGTGACCTTGCTCCAAATTTTTTGAGCATACCCCTCAAGTCAGTGACATGTAAAAGCACAGCCACACCACGTCATATTACTGAGTGGCTTTGACTGTCAGAAACCCCTTCCTGGAGAGGCTTATCAGGGCTGCCCTCACTTTGTTCATTATCCTTTTACCCTCGCTTCTAGTGTGCCTGATTACCTCGTCTTTTCAGAATTTAATTATTCCCTTTTCCATCCAAGCTGAAGACTAAGGTTTGGCCTCAGACCCTTTTTGTCTGCTCCACACTAGCTCATTAAAAACTTGGTGTCCTACAAATGCAAGGAAGAGAGGACAGACAACAGGAGATGAAGAGGTATGCAGAGATAAAACTGGAAATAATAAAAATCATTCAGTGTATGCAAAGAACAAAAAAATCCATGTTTAACCCTAACCCTTCCAGACTAACACTTTTTTTTACTTATCTATCTTGAAATGGTTAAGCGTGGACAGTAATAGCATTCTGTTAGGCAGCAGTAGTTCATGAGCTTCCTAACAAAGCTTAAAAAAGGGAAAAAGCATCAAAGAAGGTAGGAGCATTTCTGTCAGGCTCCCTTACAAAACAAGCCTGAGCTTTTCTCCATTTTCCATGTATTTCTTCTCTAAAATGGCAACAGGAAGCACTCGGATACCTCTGAAAGGACCAATACTGAGCTTTCTCAACAAATGCTTCTCTGTCACAGTGAAGCCAACTTCCTGAGCATAAATTATTCATGTTCAAGGATAAAAGTATCAGAGTGGATAACCCAGAAGATTAGGACATTTCTTGCATGGCACTTCTTTTTTCCTTCTGCACGGCAGGCTGTCTCTGTTATTTGTAGCTAAGATTTGCCAAGAAAGTTAAACCCGGCCAAGATATCTAAAGGTCTTTTTGGATCACTGTTTTGCTTCTCTATTACTGTTCATCATACAAAAAAAGTTGCTTTGACATTTCCACATCATTCATTTAGACCAGGGACACAAATACACAACTCAAAGGTTTCAGATAATCAAACACCAGCAGGCTCTGGACTGGGATTTCCACCAGCTGGGAGACGGGCACTTGAACTCACTTAGGACCTTCTTAAATGCTAGTCATGAGTTTTGGTTTTTTTTTTTGTTTTGTTTTTGTTTTTTTTGTTTTGTTGTTGGTGTTTTTTTTGGGGGGGGGCGGGTTCAGGAGACAGGAGAGGGTGCATTTTTCATCATTAGCAGTATTCTTTGAGGAGCTTGGGAAGTTCTTAATGCTCCAGAATCGATGCTATTACCCACTGACGAAAAGCATAGTTGATCAGGGTTACACACACATGGGAAAGGAAGAAATTACTTTCTTTTTTTCTAAATTAAAAGATGCCACTTGAAGGAAAAGTAAGTTACAGATTCTCCCTTTATGCAAGTTAAAATGTACATTCTTAGGTAAAACAATGAATTCTGTTTTCACTTGTATGCCTCTATTTAAGATGCAGATCCACTAAAGGAGGCAAAGAGATGAATCAGTTTCCAGTGAGAATTAGGGATCAAACTCACTCACTTCTGCATTTTCTATAAATGTAGACATTTTCTACAAACCTAGTCTAACCCCTGGCTAAAACATGCATTCAGCTGTCTGCAGCTACCCTCTGGGCTGCTTTGTCTAACTTTCTCGCTTTGTATTTTGAAGTATGATTCATACAAAATATGATTTACCCCTTCATTAACTTGCCTCAAGTAGAGATGGTTGGATGCTGTTAGGTCAAAAGCATGTGAAAAATTTCTGTCTTTTTGGATGATCTGCTCAGCAAATCAATATTCTTCCTACTCAACCAGTTCTATTCTCAAGGGAAGTCAAACGTTCATGGCCTTGACCTTAGATATCGTCCCTTAGCCCATCACTTAAAATGATAGACAGTAATTACAGAATTGGTGGACAGAACTGTCAATTGAGGGGAGAAAAAAAAAAAAAAAAAAACAACACACACACAAAAAACAAAACCAAACCAGAACAGGGAAAGTCAAATACAAGTGGAAAGAAAATATGGATACACTGAGATCTGGCTAACAAGGTCTCACTAAAAGGGTGATATGCTATAGCTTGCCTCTGATAACAAATACACTGGATCTGGTATTTTCATGAAAACCTACATATGCTTCAGGCTGGAAACTCTAAATATAAAGAACTTTGATTCCATTCCTTGTATGACAAACACATTACTCCTTCCCCCTCAACTCCGCTGGTCAAGCCCTTGGAATCTCAAGAGCTCTAAGGGAACTAGAATTTATATTAGTGTCACCAAAAAGATACTGCTGCTAGCTGGTATGAATTCAGATCCTGTATTCCAAGATGAGAGCATCTTGTAAACTGAAGTTAGCACTATTGCCTCATTTGAGATGGACAGGGCTGTTTGCTTTGTTTTCCCCCCTTTTTTTTTTCCTTGAAGAAAGCAAGTGCTGGTATGGTCACTTGAGCTTTTCAGTATCACAGGAGCCACATTTGCACAGTTCCAGCTTCAGAACTCTTCAGTGACCCTGGCTATCCACTTCATTAATTCCCGAAAAGGACTAGGCCTGCAACAGGGCTCACACCTCCTGAAAGTCACGCAGCTTTGAGTTATTTCCTTCTGTGCTTCTAAGTCTTCGCTTTTGAAAAATTAAATTGCAGCTCCACATTTCTACACCAGAATGGAAAAGCATTTTCCCCCAGCATTTCTCCACCTGATAAACATTTTCTTGGTATAATGGAGTTTGCAAAAGAGACACCCTAATCCTGTCAACAAAGCAAAAGCTGTGCCTCAGTACCACTAGAAACTGCAATACTGCTACAGGCATTTTAATATACAGCAATTCTTTTATGCTGCTACCTGCCTCTGAGACCAACAAAGCTAACCAATGAAAATATGAAGTGTGCTCAAGGATGTATTTCCTCCTCACCGCCAACAATGTACGCCATAAAATGCCCCTCACATAATCCATGCCAGATAAAACCTTTGGTTTCCTACTGGCCTGTCAGCTTACTGTCACAGCAGCAAACAAGGCTTTGGAGCAGTATTTAAGTCAGAAGCAGAGGCTTTAGAGAAGTGCATTAAAACATATTTGAAAACAAATCCCATTAGCAACTTAAGCGAGTTATTCCGATAGGAAATGACAAATGCAGACATTGTTTTGATGCTACCTTGAAAGAAGACAGTTTTGATCTCCCCAAACTATCCCTCCTTTTCCAAGGCATGTTCTGCACACTCAAGAGAATCTCTTCACAAAAGCAATTACTCAGCCCTCAATACTGGTGGCCTAGTAGTGCTATTCCTGGTCAGATAAGAGCATGGAAAACAGAGTTTTCAGTATTCAGATGAAAAGGTCTATATTTGTAGAGGTGTCTAGTTTTGCCATAATTGTCTTTTAGTAGGAGGAGGGGAAAGGTACTAGTCTTTCAGTGTATCTGGAAAAAAAAAATTAAAAGAAAGTCTGAAGGTTCAGAAAATTCTCTGAGTCAAAATGGTCCATCAGTTCTGGTTAGTTTTTCACTAAGCTTCTGGTTGTGACAGTAACAGCTACAACATTGTGAACCTCGATTCACTCAGATATCACCCCCTCATCCACCTTTTCCCCATCTCCCACAAATAGATTTGTACAGAAGACATTTTGGCAATTAAAACAAACACGAATATGAAGTCCCAAAACCCTTCTTGACCCTTTCTACAGAAAGAGAATTTAGCAACAGTGAATTTAATTTGCTCTTCCAAGTACTGAAAGTAAATTGAGGTTGACAGGCAGTGGAAAAGATACTGCATTGCTTAAAATGGTTCCCCTGCAACTGCTGGAGCTCATCTCAGGTACTTCTCTCCATGCTTTGGAACTAAGCAGACAGAGGAACACTGGAGAACTCAGCTGGCCCATCAAGTACCTACAGGCAAAACATTTATCATGTGCCTTCCCCAAAGTGATCTCCATCCACCTTTTCCACAACTGGAACAGACCAGCTCTTCCAGACAGTTTGCAATTCATTCACCAAGTGTCCACACGTCCTTCACCTGCAGACACTTACCATGTGATTTATATAAAATAATCAAAGTCTGAGTTCTTTTCATTGGACAGGTGTGTCCTGTGGTACGTCTCCATGTCCTTGACTACATAAACACAGCTCCAAGGTCTCCTCATATCTCATTATAATATTGTTTATAAATCAATATAGCTAAAGCAAGAAACTCCCTGCAGATGTCATTGCAACTCAGCATAAGGGTATATTTTACTTGCACATCTCCTTGCAATACATCTATGAAACTATGCTACACTAATACAGATGTCTCTGATTACTGTTTCTAGAAGTAGAACTGACTGGAAAATATTAACCAGTCCAGAGTGTTGGGATTTGACCCAATGCCAGGCTTAATTTACCATGTAAGTACTGACTAGCAGACACTATTTTTTATTTTGGGCAGTGAAGGATTTTTTTTTTTTTAATAATTAAAAAAATATAATTTAGATGTGTTATTTATAAGTTATTTTTTACAAGTACACAGCTGTATGCTTCAAATACCAATTATATATTTCTTTTAAATACATGGAATATTTTAAGGCTGTGATTACTGCTGCATTAAAAATTACCTTACCTGGGGCCATGTACTAACAGAGTAAACAGGAGAGTTAACACAGCAAGTTTGCACCTTCTGGTTTTTTTTTGTTTCTTGAGGAGGTTGGGGTTTTTTAAGTTTAAGTTTTTTAACTACTTTTGATAAANTGAGGAGGTTGGGGTTTTTTAAGTCCTTGACACTTTTGATAAGGTTTATGAAAGTTTTTCAGCAGAGAGGATTTTTTTGATTCAATATCAAACAAGCCTAACACAGGTCATCTCTAGCCTGGACCTGCTTTAAAAAAAAAAAATTAACAGAACTGCTAATTCATATCAAGTGCCAACTCTATTTCAAATATCTTTAATTTTTACTTTTACATGGTAGTGTTATGGGATGCTGGAAAAGTACCATCCCTAGCCTGAAGATGTATAGCCTGCTTCTGAACGGCTGTCAGCCTCAATAATGAGTGTAGGAACAGAAAACCTCAGTAAGGTGTTAGATCTTTGATGACCCTTCTCTTCCAACTCACATTTAAGTGGATGATTTAAGTTGGACTCTCTTACAGAAAGATCTCCAAGGATCCAGATTTGATAGTGATTGAATGGCCCTTTCTCTTCCTGATCAAAGAGAGAAGTCAAACTCTTTCTGTCTTTCAAGCAGTGGATTTTCCTCAGCTACCCACTACATGAATAAAATCCTTTGAAACAGCTGGTCCAAAAGGAAGTACATCTCACCTGTCAAGAGAGATATGGCAGGAACAGGTCTGCAGACTACACAGGCTTTTAAGTGTTCATGAGCTTTTTGTGCAAGTATGAAAACATTATCCTCAGTTTCCAGATCAAACTGCTGCACAGACAAATGTTATCTACATGAGGGAAATCATACGTGCAAATTTTAAGAAGTCTCCCCTACCCTTTAAATTCAGGAACAAATAAAAGAGCATACAGAAATCCAGGGTTAACAGAATCCCCGGTAACAGTCTCTCTCCAAGGACTGTGTCAGCACTTCAGGGAAGATCTGCGTGGATATTATCTCTAAGAGATCTTAGGTCAGCTGAAGTGTAGAAGTCACTTCTTATTTTCCACAGTAGACAGTAGTTGTTACTTAAAGCAGAATTCATCTGAGATCATTTTAGTTCTCTAAACGCTCATTGTCCACTCTGAACCCATTGCAGACCCTCATTACACTCAATGCAGAAGGACAAGCAGCTCCAAGGGGGCTCTCCTTGTCTGTCGGCACTGTCTGCAGCAGATTCCACATCCAGCCTGCAGCCAGCTAAATCTTACATGGCTCAGCTGAATACAGAATGATATTAAATACTAAATGAAATGTCTAAACAAAAAACGCTAGCACTTTTGCAGAGCCATTGCTGGATATTTACACCTGATAGTTGCCCTTGAGAGGTTTCCCTGTTGTAGGATTATTACTTCAGCCAGCATCTCCCACACTATGCAGGACTTGAATCCAGTTGCAAAGCAGTGGAAGGCAGCAACTTAAATACATAGTTTTGTCTAGCAACAACAGGATACTTGAATAAAATTTTTTGAGGCCAAGAAAGAGCAAGACCCCAGCACACGACAAGCAAACAGGCTCTTCTGGACTTGATCTCAGCTTCTCTTTTTCACAGCTTTGGACAATTCAGCAGCATTGCAGGAAGAGTAGAGTCAACAGAATGTCAACATGCACAAGATCAGTTTGAAAAGCATTCCCAGCTCCCACTGATATTAGCAAGAAACTTCTCTTAGGAGGCTAACTCTTACCTCAGCACATCACTGCACAGAGTGATACTAAGGCCTCATTACCTCAACTACAGAGCTTTTATATACCTTTAGCTTTGTAATCAACATAATGAGGACAATTACACTTACTACGTGTTTTTTAAGGAGCTGTGTAGAGTCATTAATTGCTCTTTACCATGAAGATGAACATTGCTCTCTCCCAAGTTAGAATACAATCATAAGGCCAAGCAGAAGCAGCCTTAGTTAACACAGCTGTAACTGATTGGAGTAGACATAAAGGAAAAAAACCAATCTCCTGTTGGATTACTAAAATAGGTGCAACACACAAATATTTGCAGAAGACAGAAAAAAAAAAACCACAAAAGAAAAGAATGAAAGACACAGAACAGAAAGACAAGCCAGTCCTGCTTTAAGTCAGAGATTTTGGAGAACTTGCCTCAATTCTCTGTTTTGCTACAAGCTTTCTTGTCAAAGCTTAATCCATCTAGTTTCCCTGTACTTCTGGTTCCAACTTCCACTCCAGGAAAGACGAGAGCACTGCCTTTGGGTTATCCACCTTGCAGAGCAGGATAAAAATGTTTAGCCTGATTTCACATGAACTTGGACACTTATTGCAACCCAGCCGTGACTACCCAGAAGTCTGCATGAACAACTTTTCTTGTCAAAAAGCCTCAACAGTGAATGTTGGGTTTTTTTTCCCTCAACACTGCAAACACCTAGAAGGAGTCAAACTGGTATCCGCACAGCCCAGGACACAGAGCCTGGCCCACAATCACAATGTAAAGAATAAATCCAAATCAGGGCCTTTGGTGCATCAGAACTTACTTAGGAGCTCCTCAAAACCCAAGTGTTCTGTGTGAACACTTGACTCAGCAACACTTAATTCAGCAGCAGATAAGAACACAGTAAGTTTAACTCTGCAAAATAGACAAAACTTTCTATTAACAAGTGATAAAATGACTTTTTGTCCCACTTTGCTGCCATCACTCCTGTGTCTGCCAAGATTGAATCCCTTAGAAATATTTCTTATAAAATGAATTCACTCTAAAATAATTCTCCTAAGGCATAATTACTAAGGAAGAACTTCCATCTATATTTAATTAAAGCTGAAAAAAAAATCTTACCATAATCAAAGGTAATTTAAAACTTCCACCAAGAACTTAGCATACGTTGCCAATGATAAATTTAAGGCAGTAGCCTAGGCTGGGTCCATCTTCTTAATAAATAGAAGTGTGGAGAACTTTCTATTGTATTTCAAGGAAGAGTTTTGAGCGAGAAGCAGACTCAGCAACGTTTCATTCAGCCCCAACCTAATGAAGGCCTGACCTAGAGCTCATGAGGAGACAAAAATCATTCCAGTAATCTGTGAGCTTTGTATCAGGTTCTTTGAGAAAGCAGTAATTTCTTCTTGTAGCATATTTTCAGGCCAGCAATGGGAAAATTATCTTGCCATCAGCATCACCAGTAAAGTTTATAGTCTTCAATGAGGATTGGATTTCAAAGGATGTTTGTTCCTCACTCAAACTTCACTTAGCTTTGTGGAAAAACAGTTGCTAGTAATACTTGACGTAAGCATTGTGGTAAAAGGGGTAACAGACTTTAAAAACTCTGGTCTCTTCATAAAGTGTAATACTCAACTGCCACAGTGAGGTAAGCCCTATGGTAATGTCAGTGGAAAGTATGATACTGGAGAGAAGGAGGGGAAATCACATACAGTGCAACATGGACACAGTCCAGCTCACGAGACCATCCTGTGGGTAAGCACTGCAGACCTCAGAGAAGACGACAACCTTAAGACACAAGAATTACAAAATTCAAGAGGCATTTTGGTATCCTTTCAAATTGAAACAAAAAAAACCCTATGTTTTGAGGGCATTTACTTCTAGTTATGTTTGGGGGGTTTCCTCCCTCTTTTTTTTTTTTTTTTTTACTAAGAACTACGTTTTTCTTTGCAAAGTCAGCGTTTTCACAGACACTAGAAGAACAAAACACCGTTAAAAATGGTTTCGTCAAACATCCAGTCAGGGTCCCTCCATCACCGTGCCGAATTCCCCACAGCTCCAACAGTGAGGCAGACCTGGTTCAAAACCATGTGCTGAACAGCACTCCTGGAATACGCACAAATACCTTTTTACACATTTCCCTACATAAGTCCTTCTCCAGTACGACAGAGTCCAACACGTGATGCATTCTCTGGGCTTATTCTTGTCAGCTCGCTTATTTGCTGTTTTAGCATTATTCAGCACCTCACACTGAGCTGCCCTTTCTTACTGTGAAGTGCTGCTGGAGTTGTACTGCAGCACTATTTGGTTTTCATTTAAAAAGAAAGAAGAAAGTGGGGGGTTCATTCTGTTTTTAAACAGACAGGTTGCTTGTATCTTCAGAAAATGAATGCTTGAACACCCTCAGAAGCAAGATTGCTATTTTCTTTTTAAAGAACAAAATATACTGTAGATTGCAGTGGTTTTAATTTTTTATTTTTTTTTTTTGCCAGAGTTCAGAAAGCTTTCAGTGCTACAGTGGTGAATTCAAATGGTTGCCTCACAAGCAGGGTGGACTGAGTGCAGAATGGGAGATCCAGGGATTAAGCGACTGCTTGCGACTCTGCTGGTAACCCACGCACATTGCTCTCCCCACATTTCACTGCCTTTTNAACAGCCCCAGCTCTCTCAGCCTGTCTTCGTAGGAGAGGTGCTCCATCCTTCTGATCATCTTGGTGGCCCTGCGCTGGACCCGCTCCAACAGGTCCACGTCCTTTCTATGTTGAGGACTCCACAGCTGGACACAGTGCAGTCCCTCTGGAACAGGTTGTCTGGTCTGTAGATTTTCATCACCTGAAGGAATTGTTCCAGTTGTCTAATCTGACTCCCATACAGGAGTTTAAAGCCATGCCTTGGGGTACAGTGCAAACAATCCTTACTTATCTGTGGAAGTCTCAGGGCTTGGATCCCCACTTTGAAATTTCACCCACTCTGCTCATTCTTCCAGACCTTTTTGTTCCCTCTGTCCAAACACCCCCTTCCCTCTTCATTCTGCAGATCGTCCCCCTGCATGTATCCCCACAAGGGTCCCTTCAACTCCTGCATACACCTGGGCTGCACATCCCTTCAGTTCCAAAATTTATCTTGGTGGTTGTGCCTGGGCAGGAATGGTGAGATTTGCAACTAAAAGGTCCATGGCAAAGCACAGCCAGGTCACGAGCCTCTGGAGATCGTACTCCCACTGTACAAACTGCTCCTGTTTTATTCCCAGCCGTGCATGCAGCAAGCTGAAGTCCCATCTTAGACAGGAAAAGTGCACATATCACAGACAGCATCTGTGGATCCCTTGTCACATTCAGTAGGTGATATTTATAGGTCAATTTTCCAAACAATATTTGTTGGTAACATTTTGTGAAGTAGGTTGTATTTTCCAGGTTAAAGAAAAAAAAACAAAACAAAAAAACAACCCTTCAAAACCCCCACACAATAAAAAACCCAAGCAGCACAAATGGTGCTGCAACACCACATTACATGCTTTGGATGTAGGATTTGCAAGACAGCTGAAATGGTAACCTCTGCTCCTCCATTGATTCAAGTTGTTAATACTGCACACGCGTGAACAGAATCCAAAACTAAGACCAAATCTGCCAGAGCCATGCCAGCCCCCCATCAACAGAGGTAGGATTTGTAACAGCTTAGGATCAACAATTTGAAGGTTTAGTTTGAATGAGCAAGGTTTTGATTTGGAAGCACTGGAACTCTGAGGAACACAGCAGATTTTCAAACCAAAACCCCAAATCCTAGCTCTTGAGGCTAGGAATGATCAAGACTTGTATTAAATTTGCATGGCTGTCCAGAGGCACGGATGCAGTCTTCCCTATTTTGACCCATATGGTGATGTCTTCCACAGCCACCTGACAGCAGAGTTCCCTGCAGCGTGAAGTCTCAAGCCAAGTAACCTGGCTCCTGCTCCACTGATGCAGTACACTGGTTCCTTAAACCACTCTCCTTCTCACCACCCTGAACCATCTTTATTGGTATCTGCTGAGCCCCTGTATGCTGAAAACCAGCTTCTGGGTGACACATACCTCCAAGGACTCCCAGTGAGCCTCTGACCCTGCTGAGTCTGTCATGGTAGCAATACCAAGATGAAGAGGTCTCCTGATGTACGAGGCCATGGGGGGCAATACTGGTCCTGCAGGACCTGAGCACTGGTCCTCTCCCAAGGGTACAATTAAGTCCCTAATAGGGCAAGACCAACCAAGCTGAGTGCTTTTACAAATACTAAGCTCATATGAAGATACACAGTCAATAAGCACCCTGTTCTGTTCCCAGACACTGCTCTTCAGATGGAGTCCCAACAGACCTCAAGGTCTGGGTTATGGCCTTTTGCCTATGGCCATAGAAAACCGGCACAAAGACAAACCAGCCTGTCTTCTACCATCGGATAAATATAACTGTAACCTAGATCCTCTGAGCACGATGATAAACTTCCATTCAGTTGGAATCACTGAGAAGCAAGCATATTCTCCAGAAAAAAAAGAAAAACAACCAACAAAGTAAAATAAAAAACCACCATAAGTGCATGGTTTTGAGGTCTGGGGCATTTCTTCTACCACCGTGCAGCAGAAATTTTACCAGCAGTGGTCTTGACTTCCTCACAACTGACCCTCGTTTCTTTATTTAGAACATTGCTGAATAATTAGTGGTCTGTCTTTTAATTTAACTGGCTGCAGATTTCATTCTTTTGTACACCATGTCCAGAAATTACCATCTTTAGAAAATGGGGCATCACTTCGATTTTCCAGGACAACTTACTTGAATAACAGAACACAGCACTTCATTTGCCCCATCTTGGGCAGGATGAGCCACCCTAGTCTCAACCTCAAGCCAGAACAATAAAGAAAAGGAAAGCTGGCTGCTTATTTGCCTGATACCACATTCCAGAAGATAACTATGAGTTCTCCAAAATATTTCCCTTCTCTGTTTGCAATACCCCACACAGCAGCTACATGATGAGGACATGACAGAGCGGCAGACCACCTGGTAATCAAGAGTCCATGGCAAAGCCAGACTTTTATTAAAACCCATTGCTTTATGTCAAGTTTCAAGGGCACATCTGTGGTTTTTCCCCCCCACAATAGATCAGTTGCTTCAATTACAGCAGGTCAGCAGATCCTAGCTGTCCAGATAATGGCAGTTCTGTGCTGAAATTCATGAGGCTGAGGTCTGGCTGATTTGGACAAGTTCAGCTCATCCCAACAGAGTTCCCTGCAGGATCAGGGGAAAGGGTTCCCACTCAGGAAGTGGCTGGAAGGAGCAATACAAGAAAGACTTGGCAGGATGGGCAAGACCAAGCTCACAAGCAGCATCTGAGAAATATGGGACAGTCAGGGCAGTCTAAGCCACAACAACACAAACAGGTGTGAAACAATGCCCTTGGGGTCACAGTGCAGCTCTAGACCAGCCCCCAGGTGCATTTTTCCTCTCCAGGATGGAGTGTAGGATTCATCCCTGCAAGCAGACACAAGCAGGCAAACCTGTAGTGAACCATATCAAGATTGCCAGCCTAGGCAATCTCTGCTCCACAAGGCGTTTAAGACAGACACACCAGTCAATGCCTGCTTCCCATTGCCAGAAGTCCACTGCTTGGTGGGGTCACCACCCTGATTTGTCTAGAAATAATGGATCACACCTCTCCTACCTCCCTTCCCGGCAAAGGAAAAAAGCACCTTGCTCTGAACCTTTGTCTCAGAAGAATCTCACTCACAGCACAGAGCAATTAGATTGAACACAATGACCAAATTAGCTGCAGATAATCTGTATCCCTGTAGAGTCCAGGCTGGGGCTGCATCTCTCCAGCACCACCAGCTCAAATGTACATTTCCAAACCATCATTCCTGCATTAAGCCCAAACAAAATAAAGGCTACTGAATTTGGAGAAAAAACTCCCAGGTACCTGTACAACTCTGAGCACCACGGAGACTTGTTCTGAGGTTTTTTTAGTTATTTCTCTGACAGAAAATGAAACTGCCAAATGCAGCTATCCCTGCTCCCAGTATAACCAAATTCAAATTAATACAAAGCGGTTTCTGCTGCTTCCAAGGCAGAGACATTGCAAGCAAATCAGAAGGGAAACTTTTCTGCCAAGTTACCGGGTTCACTTACAAGGAAAACTTTTTTTCCCCCTCATTCATCTTTCCAGACTTGGTGGGCAATCTGGCACTCTCCAATCCAGCTGTCCAGCCTGCAGAGCCAAAGGGAAGCTCGGCTCCAAGACAGCAAAGGGATTTAATAACCAATTGCAAAATGCTTCTACCAAATAAAAGCCTGCCCCTTAAATGGCTTGAAACATTTTTCATGTGCAGCTTCAATCCAGGAAATTAATCAAAACAGCACAAACAAAAGGAGATTCAGCTTCTGAACAGTAATACAAATATATGCAGGCAATTCAAATAATTCTTGCTGCTTTAATTCCCTGGAGACGTAACTGCATATATTACACAAAGCTTAGACATCAAAAGTCCGTGTTTCCAAGCAATGAAATTGCTGCCATAAACATCCCTGGATCCATTTTTATTACTTCTCTAAATAGCCCGTCTCTGTCTTGTTCTGCTCTCAGGTTCCCAGCATTTCTGTGAGCATCCTGACACTGTCTCACCTCTCCCCTTACCTGGGGCATTTCAGGATTCCTCAGTCTCAACAGCCAGGGCCATGTTCCCGGCACACCTTGGTCACCCTGCCACTGTTATCACCCACCTCCCTTCCCTTTACATCCTTCATGACTTTACTTGCAACCATGAGTACCTTCCAAGTTTAAACCACCCCTTATCTACCACGTTGGGTCCTCATTTTAAGTCCTGGTCACTTCTTTAATGCAATTCTGCAACTATGCTTCTGGCATTTCTGAAGCATTCATTAGCATGGTGTCCAGGTATTAAGCAGTTAAAGAGCTGTTCTAACCTTCCTCATTGTGTACTTTGAGCCTCATTAAAGCAAAATCCTTTCTAAAGACACTTTTTGTGATTGACTGCTCTTCAAATATTTGAAGAAATTTACAAACTAGTTGGGAATTCTGCATCAGAATAATTTGCAGGTGGAAATATTCTTAAAATGAGTTTTCCAGAGATTATTTTCCCTTCATCATCTAAACAGGATTATCTACCAAGGGGAAAAAAATAAAATTAAGTTAAATCAATAGCTAACGAGTGGCATCTAAGCAGGCTGATGGAAGTAAAGTGCTCCAGTTTCTTCCTCTCACCTATATAACCTCCTTTAAGTGGACTCGTGGCTTTCTGTGGAGTCAGCCCTGCCTGTCTCCATCTGTGGCACCTCAGCTGGAAGGCTTTTCTCAGCCCCACTTTTTATCTGCAGATGGACTGGGCACGAAGCTTATAAGCAAGCAGCAAGAGCTATATTTCCTTTCAGTTGTCCCCCAAATCTTTTAACCCTTTGAAAAAAAAAAAATCTTTTCACATACTCTTAATTGTTTTAATATTAATGAAAGAAACGCCAGCCAGTTCTACTGGCAAACAATCCCAAGGAGTTTGTATATTGGCTTGTTTAGGATATTATCAATACCACACACAAACCAATCATCAGGGCTTCTGCTCAGTAATCACATTCTATATAAGCTTATAGGAGGCTTTAGAGTCAGAGGCCATCAGCAACTACATCATCAGAACGGTAAAGCCTTATTGTGCTGTTTTCTATAATTTCCCACATGAGAAAAGTTCACCTTCTTAATAAAACGCTTTCCTGTTCTACACTTTCGACCAATGTGATTTTCTAAACGAAAGCATTGACGCTACATATTCATAAGAGAGTGTATTTCAATATGAAAAAGCAGAGCAGGTACAAACTACCAGTCAGCAACTCAGCCAGCAAGAGCATTATTATTAACCACATTATTCTTTCAAGGAAAGAACCCCTCAGCCCTGCAAAGAATTTCAGGAGCCTTAAGTAGCTCCATTCAATCAATGAGATTCCACAAATATTTACCTCTTTTCCTGACTCAACCTTCATTCTAGGCATCCCAAATGGCTTTTAAAGGTTCTTTTGCCCAGACCTGTAAACAACTCCTTATCCAAGTAGTCCTTCTTGCTGCCCTATTCACTAAAATTGCACTTAACTCAGATAAGCAGAATTCAACTGGCTCAGTAAAAGAATCGGTTTTCCACCACTGATGCATAGCAGCAGTTTAACAGTGAAGATCAACAACACGAGAAGCCAGCATTAAAAAAAGGAGGGGCGAGGAGAATGAAAAGCATGACATATAAATTCAGCTGGAAAAGGGAAAACAAACAAATATTGAAAACCAGTTGGGTCAAAGAGGCTGACTTTGAGTGATCTCACACAGATTACACATAGGAGAAAAGGCAAGACTATACTGTCAGTAAATAGCTACTTCTGCTTTCAATTAACTGCCTATTCATTGCTCATTTTCTCTGCAGCTGCAAGCCCAAAAGCCAGACTCTGCATCTGCAGTGTAATTCTTGCACCCATGGATTTCTCCAGCAGTAAGTGATGCTACTTTGCATTTTCACCCTACAGTGGGTTTATTCCCAGCCTCAGCCGAGCAGCACGCAAGAAAACAGCAGAGTAGCTCAGAGGAGTTTCTCACTGCGCTTTATCCAAGACTATGACTGCAAGAGGGAGAAAGTGTGAACTCCTGAGCTGGCTCGATAACAAGCTTAACCGCTGCAGGAATCCTTTCTAAAGGGTGCAGATGTAGCAACACATGTATTAAAACACATTCAAATATAGGGTACCAGATATGCTCCCCATTCCCTGATTCCCACCTCAAGCCCTCTCTTCAGCCACCCTTCTCCGCAGTGAGCAATTCCCCAGCTGCTCTCCTGGACTGCATCATGCTCACCAGCCTCATTTAAAGGAGAGGGGTGCCAAGGTGCATCTGAATTATCTACAGTCTGTGGGAGTCCCAGAAAGCAGAGTGCACAAAAGCTGGAACAGCTGAAAATCCTACAAAACTCTTCCCAATCGGGCAGGCTGTCAGCAGAAAGGAATTCTAGCAAAGGGAGCTGCAGCGCAGCTATCAACGCAAGAAACCTGGGATGAGCTAACTGGTTTTGACACACTGGTTTTAAGCACCGAGGAAATTCCATAAATGACACTCTCCTTACAGGAATGTGTCTGGATGCAAAAGGAATGACTAAAAAGGAGAAAGGGATATGAGCATCCTTAGGACAGCATCACATTAGAGCAGATAAGCAAAATGTCCAAGTGATTCAGAAGCCTTGATCACAAGTCCTCTTTCCAAGAGCAGCCCACAGTCTGCACTCGAACCCCACTGCTTGTCTCAGCTCCATCATTTCTAAGGAAATAGGTCTGCACTATCATGCTCTGGCTTCCACGTGCTTTCCACAGCAAGCAAGGCTTTTGCAAGCCGCCCTGTGAGTTTGCAGATGGATGCATCTGCAGGCTGCCCCTCCTGCTGCATCACTCCAACCTACTGGCTGGCGTGGACCAAGTTTTACAGCTGCACTACCACAGAAAAATCTCTCTAAAAAACCAGGCAACTAGGCAGAAAGAGAGACATCCAAGAAACATCCCCCGGGACTGCCCTTTCTACAAGAAAGGCCAAGATTACCTCTTATTGAACACCTGTGAATCCTGGAGAGAGAGAATTAGAAAAAAAAAGAAAACCCTCATGAAGTCCTGGCCCAGAGGGAAAGTTTCAATCAGAGCTGGCAATGAACCACAAGACAGAGCCATTGGAAACCAAGCTCCATTACTTCTACTGCGTGCAGAACTACTTGTTAAAAGTATCTCTTACCTGAAGATCTCAGCAATTTAATTAAGTAAATGGCCCTCAGAGGTAGGTAAGTATCATGATGCTTATGTTACAGATGGCTGGCACTGAAGCACTGAGCAGTTAATTGAGTTACCCGTGACCACGCAGGAGGCACAGCACAGGAACCCATGAGTCCTGCCTTTCTGGTTTTCTTCTCAAACTAATAAAGGCACTCAATTGGATTCACATTTGCAGGTCTTCACAGCAGTCCCACAGTACAAAACTCAGATAGCCCCATCTGCACAGGGGGCCGGCTGGCACTCTGGGATGAAACTGCCAAGTCCTCAATCTGAAGACTGCCACGTCTCACAGCCAGTTTGCTCAGCTGTACCTCTGCTCTGGTTTTGCATGAAGGACCACGGCCACATGAAAGCTAGGTGGCTGCAAGAGCAGTTGTAAACATGGGGCACACAGCACCTCACCAGCAAAGCTGGTGTCTGGCAGGCCAGCTTCAGCCATCCTGGTGCACTGGCTCTGGAAGGCAACCTCCAAGGCCAGCCTGACTCACCACACATATGGACAGCAAGTTTGGCCTTGAACACAGTCCCGAAACTCAGAGCAGATGGAGTTCCTCCTGCAGATGTCCAGGAAAGCGGTAACAAAAGCTTGTCCACCTTTCAATCAGCTGTCCCTGATAATTAGGACTTTATTTTCATTTTAAATAATTCCATCATGTCAGGTCTATTTACTGCCAAAATGGGTTTTTCTTTTTAGTTTCCAGCCCCGTGATTTTTCTTGAGCTTCAAAGCGCTCAAAGCTGAGATTTACCTGAAGTCAGAGCATTGCTTCCCAGCTGGCTAGAGGTAGGTGGATAGCACCTCTGAGACCAAAAATAAAACTACAAGAGAATGAAAACATAAAACAGATCCTCCCGTTCCTAACTTTACATCTCCCAGTGCTATAAAAGATGTTAAATGTTAGTCACAATCTGCCTCTCCTAGCAGCTGGAAAGCTGGATTGCACAGAACTAAAATAAGGCATCAGATATGTCTTGCATGGAATAATTTCAGTCTTCATGAGAAATCAGAACTATGGAAGAATACACCTCCAGGCATTAAATGTATTGTTCCTTAAAATAGTACTGCTGGTAACATCATGATGATTAAATAGTAGCTTTAGCAAAGAAAACAGCCAGGTATACAAATAGCTAAGGGTTGAAATGAACGAAAGGAAAGGGTCTGTGTATTGAGTAAATATGGGAGTGTGCCAAATTCTAAAGATGAAACAGGTCAGAAAACTAAGTGAAGAAGCACGTTTTGATTCTATTAGCCTGCATAAGCTTGTCACTAAAAATGGAGTCATCTATAGTAGGTTAGGCAGACTATGGGATGACTGACAGTGGAGAACAGGCTCTTGTTGAGCTATTTAAATATTTGTGCTCTGCCTGGCTACAGATCTTCTGCAGCCCATGGCAAAAGTTAACTGCTGGGTTCCAAGCCTGCACACAGCTCTGGGGACATGCCCATTCACCCAAAGGCAAAGCAGAGCACAACAGCTTCATTATTTGGTCCCACGACAGCACATGGGGCTCTTCCGATGGGAAAAACCTATCACTAACACCACAGCAGGGAAATTGCAGGGATCCAGTGCTTAAAAAAGACAAAACAAAAAAAAAACAAAAACAAACACATTAATCCCATCCTCAACCTTGCATGGTTATTTGCTTTATTAAAGTATTAATAAAAAATAATTACAAAGTAATAAAATCCCAGTTGGATAAATCCTAGTTAACACACCCATGGAGATTTAACACTACTGAAGTGAAATTTGTTCAGTCTAATGCGCAACTTCAATTAAGCACAAGGGATGATGGTTTCTCTGCAGCTAATCCTCACCTAGCTCAGTCATTCAGAAGTTACAGGGAAAATTGCTTGGAAGTGACACCGCACGTGCCTCCTTCCTTTTCTCAAAGATGATGTAAAATTCTATCTTTGGTAACTTCAAAAAGAAAAAAACCGTCAGTAACAAGTGAGTGTAAAGGAAAATTTCTTATGTTGAAGCAAATACTCAATCACATTGAGTAGCTGCTGTTTAAGACTCAGAGATTTCCTGGATTATCAAATTTGTTCTTAAAGACATCCTGTTCAAGGGAGAAAAGGGGCAAATAAAAGACTCCCTGGACTAGAATCCACTCTGAGCACAGAACATTTCACACAGAGCTGTTAAGAGAGTTCCTTTGTTTTGTACTAAGCTGTGTTTGTGCTTCAAAGAGTGGCAAGTTGCTAAGAGCTCAAAGAAAGCACCCTGACCTTCTGCATCAAGGTATCTGAAGGCAACCTCATCTTCCGGACACAAGTAACATGGGCAAGTCCAGGAACCATGTTGTGTTTATAATCTGGCTCCTTGAAAGAAAAGCCCAAATTCTCAAATTCTCTACAGGTTGGGGGTCTGGGTGTCTGGGGAGCCACTCACTGAGGAGGCTGAGGGGTCCTGGCAGACAGCAAGCAGAGCACAAGCCAGCCCTGCACCCCAGCCACCTCCAGAGGTGTAGGAACAGGAGCCCAGCCAGCCATTAAGGGAAGTGATTATTCCCTTAGCACTTGTCAGACAGAGTGTACAATTTTAGGACCTTCCAGTGCAGAGAAGTCTTGGATAAACTGAAGGGACCTCAGGGCAGAACTGCCTGGGCAGTGGGGCTGGAACACCTCTAGAGAAAGGCTACAGGAGCAGGTCCTGCTCAGTCGAGAGAGGAGATGACTTTTGAGGGAAGAGAGTCACCACCAGAGCCAAAAGGGAGCTCATCAAGAAAAGAAGGCAGACTCAACGTATTGGGTCATGGTGGGACGACCAGAGAACAGGCATAAATTGATACACAAGAGGTTCAGCCTGGACACAAGGGAAAAGTATCTCCCACTGCAAGGGCAGCTAGGCAGTGGGATACAACTATCAACACTTGTATACTAGTAACTACACAGACATATCATGATTATAGGTTGCATTTAATTTCAAAATTACATCAACAGCATCATAAGTGGCAACTGGTGCAAAGGAAACAAAATTAAGGTAGATGGAGCAATACTCCTCTGTCTCTGGAGTGAAGCAAGGGAAAACCCAGCTCCCTTTCCCCAAGATGTCCCAAATAATCTGCTTCTACCGATGAGTCAAGGGTAGTGAATAATCTCAAGTCAAACTTTTTCCTTATTATTCAACTGCTCTTAGTCAGACAGATGTTCTTCAGCTGAGTCTCTTCCTTGACACAACCCCTACTGCCCCTTTCCAGTATTGCCCAAGCAGCCTGCCAAAAGTCCAGCTGCCACAGTCATGTTGATGGTTTAACACCAGAGGATGGAAAGCATGTAAAACACATCTTATTCCTTGCCTCTACTGCAAGTCTCTGCTGCTTTCTTTATTTCTGCCTCTCAGTCCTTCATGGAAGATGAGGAGAAGAAAAAAAAAAGCCACCAGCAACTTCATGCAATTCATGTTCATCATGAGGAGCTGACCTTCCAGAAAGAGCTCAGCTGCTCCATAGCTGGGAGGCCTGTGCTCCTTGCTGCCTATTTCATTTTGATAGACCAAGACTCCCCGGAGTTTTACTAACATATTTATGCACCGGGTGGGTTATCCCAACAGCCACCAATAAATCTTATTATCTTTCCTCCACAAGTCTTGATAGCACCAAGTGATTGATGCACTAAAACTTAGTATAAACATGGAGATAAACATCTGCCATTCCTTTCCTTCCTTGTCTTTACAGCACCAGCAGTTTAGAAGTGACAACCCATTGTTTCACTTTTAGCGCATCTGTTCTAAAGCTGCCTGAATAACAACAGAGGCTATGCAGGAACATTAATCTTTACTTCTTGGGGGAAATAATGGCTTTACAGCTCATCCCCCAGTACAGCCCCCCTTCTTTTTAAAGGGAAGTGCATGGCTAGCACTCGAAGTTGGGGGTGATGGATGCCAATCAGCAGCACCTAAAGCAGTGGTACCCAATTTCTGACTCCCGTATATTGGTACACATGAGACCAAGGTCATAGGAAGAAGTCACATCCTCCTTGAGAAGGGAAAAAAAAATTAGCCAGTCCAGGGTATTACATGCTCTGTGTTTTTACCCACTGACCATCAAAGTATGCAGACCCCTGACCCAGAGACTCCACAAGAAACATAACACATCCCATGGAAAGCTGCCTTTCAAAGAACTGGCAGTACAACTAATTATCAGTGGAGCAACTTGCTAGAGGTTACCCAGCAGGGTCAGCAAGCTCTAAACCAAACCAGGTGCCCTAATTCCATTTGTGGCAGAAGCAGAGATATTAACTCCCCTAGCACACAGGCACCTGAAATCCACAATCACTCAGGTCTGCTGGAATAGAAAACCAAACCCTGAAGGATGTAGTGAGAACTACTGTTTCAAATCCAAGCGCTTGAGCAGATTTGCCCCTACTAAAATTCTCTCCAGTAGTTTCTTAGACTCTGTCGAACTCTGGGAATGGCCAGGACTAAACATCTTCTCTAATCCCCTCCAACACTGAAACCCACGGCTTGCGCTTAGGAAAAGCTGCAAGGATCCAAATACATACAGTCCCTCAGTGTCCTTTCTCAGCTGACTTTCTTTGGTCCACAACACATGACAAAAGACACCCATATCTCGAAGTGAACTCAAAGCATAGGAGAATGCACAGCAAGCACTAAAGACTAGTTTATGAGAAAGGATAAAAAAAAGTAAAAAAAAAAAAGTGATATTTTGCCAGAGCTCTCCCTAGGATTCAAAACCCTGAAGCAGAGTGAGGAAGTCAGGCGTGCTGGTTGCAGAATAAACCTGGGTTAAAAATACATCCCAGCTTGAAAAATTAAATTTGTTTGATCCCAAACAGGAACACTATGATGGGACAGGAAACTGAATCACAGCATCCTGGTTTCCAGCACTGGGAGGCATCAATCATTAATCAATCTTCTGACTCAAAGGACAAACAAAAAAAAGTGGAAATTAAGTGAAGTATCAATATCGCTTTCCCTTCTGATAGTCCTCTTTGTTATTAGTAATGAGAGTTGGTCAGAAAACCTATGGCTTTCTTTCCTAGTAAAACACATCACAGAGAAAAATAATCCCTCTCTGAAAATGCTTATTGAAATTTCTTGATTGAATTTTGATTTATTTGATTTCTAAACTGAGTTTTCCTTTGACCTTGTTTGAAAAAAAAAAGACTGTTTCTTTACATTTCATTTCCAAACAGCATTTTAGGGCACATGTGGAGAGCACAGGGAAGAAAGGGGATTAAGGACTACTTTTGCATTTTCTATTTCCTGAATATTTACAGTAGAAAAGCTGGGAAAAGGTAGAGGCAAAAATGCAGAAAGAATAAACAGGGTCAAGAGTATGATGTTTTTTTAACTGAAATCAGAAACAGGAGTTTTAGCCAAAATACAGCAAAGGAAATAAAGTGATTGTTTTCTTCTTCTCCCACGATTAAAACATACGATGTTGTCAAAACAAACATGATTTTGCAGTAAACGTTCTCTTCACTTCCAAAAAAAATATTAGCATTTTAAATATTTGACATTGAAAGAAATAATTAATTTCACCACTTTTTAAATCCCCAGAAATAATTAAAACAGCCATTCATCAGTTCTACATGGCTTAAAAGAAAGCAGATGTCCAGTATATCGCATTAGTTTACCACACTGAAGAATAAACCGTGAAGCCAGTAGGAATTTATTGGGTAAATAAATACCATCACCACAAATTTGCCTCCCCTTTTACCTTGGTGATAAGTTAAATATGCTAAATTGAGGAGATTAAGGAGTGCATTGAAGTATACATGAGAAGGCTGAGCATGGAAATAGATGAACTTCTCCTCGCTGGCAACTTGGCCGAAGTCAGAGGTGTATCAGGACAGCAGGGGATGGTGTTGCATCACCTTAAAATTCATCTTTGCTTTTCCCCTACCATTTTAGGGCCACAAAGCCCATAGGTATTTGCTGTAAACTAGAGCAATTACCAGAAAAACGTCCCAGGATCAGGAGGGAGCATCAGCTCCTTTCCCACCATAGCAGAGACGGATGACTGCTGGTAAGAAGCCAGCACGAGGCAGCGTTACCAGCCTATCACTCAGCATCATTGGTAATAAAATAAAACCGGGCATTATGGAAACCCTGAAGAAACTTATTTTAAAAAACACCACATAAGAAGATTCTCATCCTGAAGTGTTTATTTCTATTTAGCTGTTTTTCAGTTTTGCTCAGTTCCCGCCGCAGACTCTAGAGCAGCGGGGAGAAAGCACTTAAGCTGTCAGCTCTGATGTGCCGTGCCACGCTTACACCTACGAGAGCCACAGGGGTGCACAGCTTGCCGACAACCTCAACAGAAACAAACAGGGCACCTGAGCTGCTGGGTTTGAGGTACTGGTGGCTTAGGGGTCATTTCAGCAAGACCCGACGGGTTTGCTTTGGCATCTGAAAGGAAAGAGCTTGCCAGGAGCATCCTCTCCCGGAGTAATCATCCACAGCATTAGCAGAAAGTTAAACACTTCACTATTCCAGCCGCACACAGCATTTTAATCTATTAGCGGAAAATGAGATGCCTCCATCCATATTACAAGAGCACACACATTCCCCTGCCTGTATATAAAGCCCTTTCATTTTATGATCAGTACAATAGTTCTGTGATAGAGTAGGCTATAATATTTTATTAATGTTAAACTTGTCCACCTGGGAATCTATACAAATCACTGTAATTTTGTCTCACTAATGTTTGTTATCAATCTTCTCTTCTCAATAAAACAGGAGCAAAATATTGCAGAAGTCCCTCTTACAGAATTTATTCTTTCTCTTTTCTTTATTTTCCCCCTCCCCTTCTCTCTCCCCCTTCTTGTCTGGGCTTCTGTCCAAAGTCACAATGAGTTGAGAATAGGATGTTCAGAAAGTATTTTATAATTCTTTAATCACCACACTTTGACACACTTTAGTCATTTGGGCCGGAGCATTTTGATATAAGCACATCCCATGTAGAGACAGAATCAGGTCAGCAAGGCAATTAATCATCTCCGCATTTACACTCTCAGCAAAACAATGCAAAAACAAAAGAATGGGTAGAGAAGAAGGGAGGAGGGCCAGCGTAACCACGCTCTGATGGGCGAATAATTGGCTTGGCTGTGCTTCTGCAGGCACAGTGGAAAGGTGCACGGCTCACATTTATTAATATCCTCGCACAGCCAGCCTCTGGGAACACACAGCAGCAGCGTGTGGGTGGCTCGGAGTGTCCACCAGCATTTCGGCAGCAGACTGCTGCAATTTTCCATGCTTAGCTCTTCTCCTTGCAATGATAGGGGCTTTGTATCCCGAAACGGGGAGTTTGATACCTTACCTTGTAAATACCATGTAGTGCCTAAGGCTCGATAACTACAGTTTTGTGCTAGCATTTCAAGAATCTCGATAGAAGAAGTAACAGCACAGACAAGTATATGCAGGTTTTTTTCCACAGAAGGGCTGTATTTCCCAGCATGTACTAACCTACACGTGCTCCCCTGCTTTCACCTACACAGGATGCAATTTCATCAGTGGTTTTGGTTTTAAAATTCTTATTAATAGTACCCCTCTCTAACTATCCTGTTGATCTGTTTTTTCTGTGAGAAGTACATATGAAGCAGCTTGCACGATAGCATGAGCAGGCTGCCCAAAACGTCTTGCAAATGGTCTTGAAATTAAATCCCACCAAAAGAAATACTATTCCCTCCTTTTCCACTCCAGTACCTCCGGGAAAGAGGTCTTTTTGCATCCAGGAGTAAACTGAAGCATAGAGAGAGTGGAAACTCAGGAATCCAGCAGCACCATTGAGCTTTTTCCTGCTTGGCCACTCAGCTGAGTGACACCCTCAGAGGCAGAATAAACTCACCAGCACAAAGCTGATGGTGAGAGAGAGAGCTGCCCAGGACAAGGTAGATCTAAACAGGCTGTGAGCAAGCCCGGGGTAATTATTCCCCCTAGTTCACAACAACTTGAGCATGCTCATTGCTTCTAGAATACGTAACCTGGAATAGACACTGAAATGAATGAATCACAGGGTATGAAGTCTGGGGATCAATTCTCACAGTGCCTCTCTTCCACAGAAAGAGGCAACAGGTTTCCTCAGCCAGATGTTTTCAGAAAAGCACTCTCCCCAGACATTATCCTTCTCCTGTTCCCACAAAACACATCCGCAGGCTGACTTACAGGAAGCTAAAAATTACCCTTGAGAAATCTTCTGGTTTCAGGACACGTTTTCTAACATCCAGCAGTCTGGATATTTGCACACATCACACACACAGAGCTGTGAAAACTCAACCATTTGAAAACTTGGGGAAAACTCAGAAATCACTTCTCACAACTCCGTATGGCCATTCAGAAAGTTTACTGAGCAATGCCAAACTCTTCCACTGCGTTCCTCTCTTCCAGCCCCATGGATCAAAGAGCCAAGAAACCAGCTCTCCCCAGTGCCATCAATGCCCTGGCACTGCCAGTAGTAAGTTCAGTCAGTCAAGAATTACTTGCACAGAGCCAAGATCAATAAAGCTATAGTGTGGCAAAGGCAGCTCATGCAGGCTCACAGGGGGCATAACTAGGAGTGATGGGCTGAAATTAAGCAGAAGGAAAATTTTGGCTGAATAGCAAGAGAAATTTGCTTTGCTAATGGGTCAATCAATTAGACCAAGCACACACGCCTCTCAAGGGAAGCATGCAGGGAAACCTGTCACTAGCATCACTTAAAACCAGAGTGAAGGAGCTCTGGAGGTTGTCACTGTATAAGCAATTCTGCAGTTCACATTTCAGGAGCACTGCAATTCCCTCTAGCCCACAGGATCAAAGCTGAAGCTGTCCAGCTTACACTACCTGCAGAGGTCTTAATAACCCTTTAGAGTCCCCATTCCCAAAGGTGATACAGCTCTGTTCTCCCTCCTCTTGTATTTAATCTTCCCCTACTCTCATAACAGCATTCATCCAGCTAACAGTCATTCAATTTTAGGGTGTTAATTATCTGGAAGATAGCTATCTTAAAGTGTATCATTGATACAGCATGATACAGCAAGCTACTGAAATGGGAATTTACAATAGGAAGTGCTTCAGTCTCTACATAAGCCATCCAGAGAATCTGGAATACAAATTGTCCTATTTTTAAAAAGCTATACTTCTACTGATTGACTTACCCGCAAGACCTTAGTTTCTTAAAAACCAAATTCAATTAATTGCAATCATGTGGCCATGCCATAAAACACCTTTGCTTGTTTACCAAGCAAAAGAGAGACTACAGAAGGCTAGGACTTTTGTTTCTAAATAGAAAGCAGCAGCACAAATATACCACAGAGTGAAAATTAAAAGATTGTGTTGGCAGAACAGCAAAGAGATAAACAAGATCTAAATATAATTATGTTGGGCATTACGGAAAGATTTTTTCCAATGGTCAGGTCAGAAAGATTTAAATGTTCTCCAACAAATATCGTAAAGCACACCAACAGTAAAACAGATCCTGGTCGATCAGCGCAAGGGCTACGTGTTTCCCACAGCAGCAGGGATCAGACCTTGTTGACTTAAGAGATCATGACCTGCTGTGTTCTCACAGCATCATTGCTTATCCATAGGGGGATCTGAACCTTGACCTGCCAGCATGGTGCTCCCAGCAAGAAATTACTTGCTATTGAAGGAGGAGTGCAGGGAAGACAAGAGCAGCAGTGACGTACAGGTATGGAAATAGCACAGAAATGCTATGGGTAAGAATATCAGAGAAGCAGGGAAAAGCCCATAACGCAGCAGAGTAAGTGAAAGTCCAGAGATAATTTCAAACTAGACATCTCAATAGTACCTACATACCTGAAGCATGTTTGGGAGGCCACTAGTCTCATCAGGAGTCACCACACTGATCAAACCATGCTTGTCCTGAAATTACTTCAGATCATGACTACTCTCCATGCCCGAGACGTGCCCTGAAGTCAGTCTTCTGCTAACAATGATGATTCCTCTGCTTTTTCCCATCAAGCTATAGAGTTTTTTATGTCCTAAAAAGATCAAGAAGGTCGAATATCCCATTCTTCACCCAAATTTCTCAGACACGCTAGTCTAGATTGACTCAAGGCGCTAGACGTGCCTATCTCCTCGGCTGCAAATTGTTTCTCGGCTGTTGCTCTTGTCCTATTGATGTGACAGAACCTGCCATGGCCAAGATACCATTTTGACATTTGAATCTTTGTCTGCTTGCCCCCTTTTAAATGGTTCACTGCATTTCTTCAAGGTACCTTTTGAAACAAGGCATAATCCCCCAAGCACAGACTCCAGGCTGCTGTAAATTAAAAAACAAACAGGTTGTCTAGGCACATTTTCACTTTAATCTATAGTTAGAAATCAAAAATACAAGTGAAAAAGCACAAGATTTTGCATATTCAAATTAGTGAAGAATCCAATACCTCTGTTTCCCCAATAGATGGTGCTGATAATTTCTTTTCTCAGATATTCATAAACAAAAAGGTGGGTTTCTTTTGTGGCAGTGCTGCAGTGAGAGAGCTGTGAAATGGGGCAGAGAAAGCTGACAGCAGAGTTCCAGCAGGAGCCCAGGGAATTCCCATAATAAAGATGTGAAATGAGAATTCTAGCTCACTCCAGCTGCATTGCTGGTGCTTTCTAATGTCTTTTCATTGCGTTCCGTTCCAGAAACCTTTCTTAAGTCTTTGTAGCAGCTTTGTCCTTATGTGAATAAGGATGGAAAGTGTTAAATCGGTAAAAGCTTTTGGGGAAAAGTATAGTGGCTTATCAAGGAAAAACGGCAGGAATAACAGCTTCCACCTTCTGTCACTCCTCCGAAACACCACCACCCAAGTTGTAGAAACAACAGTTGCTTGGTGTGAGTGGTTATCAATCAGCAGAACAGTATGCTTTCACTAAGGACCTGTTGGGCTTAAAAATATTTCCCAAATTTCACTGTTTCCTTCTCCTCCTCCCACCCCCACAATTTAATAAACAAGAAACTGTTTAAATATAACTCAGTGTTAGAAATCAGGGCTTGAGAACTGGAGAGTTAAGAAAGAGATTCACTTCCTTAACTTGGGCAAAAACCGAGACAACAGAATGTGTAAGTAGAACAAAACTACTGTAATGAGAACAATTGCAATGTTAACAATTTCAGTTGTTTCAAGAGCTCTTAGGAAGACTATTAGCTTCACTGTGTCCAATTATTATTTTTAGCACACCAGAGCTGTCGCATTTATCCTACAACTTCTCATCCTAGGCTCAGACCATTATCCTACATCCACAACATTATTGTCTCAACTTACATTCCCAAGTGGCTGTCTTAAAACTTTAACATTCCTGCTGTATTTTCTTAACTACAACTTTGGCAGCCACAAGGGCTATTCAGTTGTTCCAGATCCTAAGCAGCACCCCAAGCAGATGTTATGAGCAAATGACACAGTCAAGTCATTTTAAAGCACTAGATATTTTACTCAGCTGCACTGGTTTATACATTAAGACTAAAAAGTAATGGGAAACACAGGCCATCAGACACAGATGGAGTTTTAATGTTTTCTTCCAGGAAAGCAAGAGCAAGGATCAAGCAGAAAACATCCCTGTGGAGCACACTGCAAACGGAAACCATATTCTGTCATTCTTCTCTCCAGATGAAGCAGCACTCGTAGACAACACCAGAACGATCTGGCTAAAGACCCTCTTTGCAGAAAATGGCCAGCACAGACAAAAACATGGGACAAAAGCCATCCTTTGCCTGGTACTTCAGGGAAAGGTACTATCTTGAGAGACTCGGGGGGACAGGTCTGCCCTACCCCATATGAGAGTGTTATGCACTTTGTAGCCAGTCCCAGTGCTCCCTGTACTGTACAGGGTGGAACAAATGTGGGGGGAAAAAGCCCTGAGGAAGACCAGTAGACCCAAGCAGTCAGGGCATGAACCTTGGTACACGCAGTATTCCTCATACTATAGGAATTTGCATTTTCACAACCCAGCCAGCTGTCATTCAGCAAGTAAGGTTACTTCTTCATTAAATACTCCACAAGATCCAAATCTGAAGAGAGATACACTCTTGGAGGTGCTACGCACAATAATTTCCACTCACTAGTCTCTTCCCACTCCCACAGGCAATGAAACTTCACTGGTCACATCAACCCATGGGCATGGCCCCACAACAGCCTCAGCCACCCCATCGCCTGCTGAGGTCCAACTTTCCCTGTAGCACCCACAGCACAATCCTCACTTCTTCCTAGCACCAGGAAGGAACAGGATCAAGTCAGGACAGAAGGAGCAATTGCTTAGATGAGCTTCATGGAACCAACTACTGCAGATAATTCAGTGCCTACAAGAGAGCTCTCCAAAAGTAAATACACATACACCTGTGTACGAAATCAGATGCAAATCCCTTGCTCTACGGAGCTCAGAGGTATTCTAAAATTAGCATGGGGGAAGGGAAGAATACTCTTGAGTTGCAAATGAATAGAAATCAAGCTAATGTACAGCACATATTGCTGATTCTCACATGCTTGAGCCTAAGCTGTGATCCACAGAGAAAATGGCTCTAAAATATTAACCACAGTCATTATGGAAGGCTCACTTCTGACAATGTGTCTTATGGTTCATTTACCAGGAAAAAACTGATGCAATTCTAGTCAGTATTAAAATTAATCTGCTTTTATCAGAGAAAGGAAACCAATTCCACCTGCCCAGCTCGTCTGGTCTCTGTTTTCAGGAGACTAACACAGAGGCAGTAGGTTTTAAATAAACAGGCTTTTCACTAAACCTGGGATTCTGTAGGTTTTTACTCAGCTAGGTTGAAAAAAATCTTCCCGAGAGCAAGGCAAACCAACTAGCTTAGGCAAGCACAACTCCTACAAGGCCAAGTTCAGTGCTGACCCTGATCTGATTCAAATTGGTTACCAACAACAAAATTTCCCGATTTCTTCTTTGGGGAAAGTCAGTTCTCAGAATCCAGTCAAATTTGTGATATCTGGAAGGAATGAAGTTAGCAGCATCCTATTGTAAACTCAGTCAGCATCATCCACACTCCCCAGAGTCACAGGCAACCCTCCAAGCAGCTTTACAAACCCTTTCACACACACTGAGTTCACTCAAACTTCTCTCTGAGCTCTTGAACTCCTGCTCCAGCCCAGCTCAAGATATAAGTAAAACTTCAGCTGCTGCATGTCCCCAATTCAGAAGAGGGCTTCCTGAGGAAAGAGAGGGAAATACAGGAGGGCCATGAGAAGGCAGAACTCTCACAGAAGTTTATCACCCCTTCAGAGCAGCACACACCATTGAGCAGCTGGTGTATTCCCATTGGAAGGGTCTGGGGTGGAGTTGAATGACCCTATTCACAGCACACCAGAAGCTGGCTTCAGAGACTGAGCACATCCCTCCAGATCCTGCCTCTTTGTGCATCCAGAGAGCATTAAAGTTTAGCAGCAGAACTGAAATACCTTCACTCGCTCTCTAGGCTTGAGTTCTCTTTAGATTGTTGCTATTGACAGCAAACCCTGGGAGAATTATTATTTTTTATTAGTATTATTATTTTCCAGCACTGCTTGCATAACAATACCTCTCTAGATGCAGCAAATAGATACAAGCAAATGAACGGCACCATAACTGCCTCATGTCTTTCATTTAAAACAGACTCTGATTTTAGTCCTTTTGTTCAGAAACAAATTTAACAAGAATTTAGGAGCTGTGCGTTGGGGCTTAAATAAATCAGGTGAATAGCAGGAGAGGGACGCCTGCTAGGACTTCAAAGTACAATGAACACGATGGGACTTGGTGGAATAGGAAAACTAAGGCAGAATTTAACACAAATGGCTCCATTGTTATCAAAGCTTCTGTACAAGCTCTAATGATAATTCAATTGCATTGTTCATTGGGGAGAAGGTAGATGGAGATCATTTAATGTTTTTTAATTAGCAAAATTTTTCATTCTGGCTACAATATACATGTGGTGTAAGGGAAGAGAAGCAGCATGAATAGCAGGTTGCAGTTAGCAGCAGGTACCGGACAGACCTGCATTCTGCATATGCACGCACTGAGGGAAGCACTACTCAGTGGTGATGGATACCATCAACTGGAAGAGTCATGTCAACATTATATACTGTTCTCATGATGTCCCCCCTTTGCAGAACAGATGAGATGGCTGGAGTATTTAGTTTCTGACAATAGGACTGAGACAATAATAAGCACTTTTCCCACATACTTTGGTATATTGCTTTGCTATTTCAAAGTAAACACTTCGAATTTATTTAGAAAGTTAGGAGTATGTGAAATTGGACTAGACTAAAAACCAGAGCGGGTCAAACACATCCTTAGTAAAGACCACCAAAAGAGCAATACATCAAAGTACATGTTTGTTTTCACATATCATACAACAGAAATAACGCACAAAACTCAAACCCCCTTTTGACTTGAAGGGATGCATTTGAAAATCTTTTAAGTAGAACTGCGAACAGCAATGTGAGATCTGTTCCTTCTACTTTCCAGAAGGAACTATGTAGTATGAAGACAGAAGGTCTCCTGCCAAAACACTGGCTAACTTTCACAAGTTTAGTTGGAATGAAGCGGGGGGCAGTAGGGAGAGAGGAGGAGAGGGGGAGGAATGAGTGAGAATGAGAGAAACCACCTTTGCAAGAAGCCAAAGGGAGTCAGCAATTTAAGGGGTCCTGCATTTCTTGGTCAGACCAGAAACTCCCAGCTCCCTTAAGATGATAAACTGGCAGGATATCAGGTGCTAGAAGTTGTCTCTTTGTGCCTTTTGTAATATACAAACCCATTTAAGATCAGCCTTTTGCCACAGGCTGCCACCACCAGCTTAAAAAAGAAGCAGCAATGTCATAGTGCAAGCTTCTGTGGGTAGACATGCCAAAGCTTCAGCTGGAAAACATCTGAGGATTTAAATGAATCATCTCACGTTAGTACAACTTATGGAGTTGCCACACATTAGCCTGTCTGCTATAACTCTCCATATGAGGGCTCCTCATCTTGAGAGAAAATTCAGTTTAAATGCTTCTCAGTGTGATCTAAGGTAAATACAGGTACACTTCATGTAACTTGCTGCAAGCCAAGAGCATGTACGACATGGCTGTCTCCTCATCTCAACACTAAGAGCCTCCTGCACCTTGGGTTTAAGGCTCAAATCCAAGATGGGCTGCAAATGTTCTGCTGCAATTGCACCATTAGCCTCAGGAGAGCTCGTTTCTAAGGCTGCGTGCTCAAAAGGCAAAAATTCAGAATTCCCAACTGAGAGCAGGGCAATCCCTTATATGTATTAGCTTTTGTCACAAAGATACAGAAGAGTGTAAAGGCCTCTGGTTTTGCTTACATCATCCTTCTAAAAACATAAGCTGCCAGGCTACATGGCTTTTGTAGTCCCCAATTACCTCACTCCTTTCTAAGCCCAGGCAGCAGCTCTCCAGCTACAAGAACTTATACCTCTACAAATAGCAAAGCAATTCCCTGCCAAATTCAAGAAGGTAAACAAAATATATCTCTCTGGCAAAACATCTCCACACCAATTTATGTAATTACCCACATCCCTTCGGAGAGTCTTGTTCACATATTACAGCTCTGACTCTAAGCACTGAAATACAATTAAACCAGACATGCCAGACACGACTTGCTGGCTGGCTCATGTCAAAGCACCACAGGTGGTGGCCAAGAGAGATGACTTCCATTCAGAGATGCTGAGAACAAATAGGACAGTGCACGAGTGGAAAGTCACAGCATGGAAAACTACTTTGAGGCAAACTCCTCCATCTATGTCCCAGCAACTATCACTACCCACTGAGTATTAAATTTTGGCTAGCAGTTTTAATGTCTGCAAATTTATCTCCTTCCAAGGCAGCCTGAGTCCTCCCTCAAGCTGTTTCACCAATAACACAGGATTCACCTGTGCATAACAAGGCTTCATAGTTTTTATCCCAGCTTTTATCCTCTTTCTGTCTCTTTGTTACCAGCCAGTGCTTCACACCACCACAGTCTAAAATCCCCAACATAAAATCCACTCTGCTTCTCAAAAAGCTCATGCTCATCTTTTTGAAGGAAATTAATCCAGCTCTCTGCATCTTAACTTGTGAAATGTTATCCCCCCTCTAATATCTCTCTCTAGTTAATTTGGGAGCTAAAACCACCCCTAAAACCAATTGCTCAGATTACGTTACCCCAGCCCACAAACCCTGCTTTCCCCCCTACCCCACTCTGTTTTTTTTCATCATCTGCTCTTTTACTTCTCAAGGCCATATCCCACAAACTTAGTTTTCCACCACCCTCACAGTATTTTGCATTATTACCAACTTTAATTTGGTGGTCCATTCCCTGGGTTTTTCCAGCAACACCTTAGCACTGCCTTTCCAGTTCTAACCTTCCCTACTTTACCAAGCCTTTTCTCCTTAGCACCTTTCAGAACAGAGAGAGAGGCTTCCTACCTGCTTAGGACACATCTCTTCACTAGTAGAAAACACTTCAGACCACAGAATTTTTCTTCGGTTCTCAAAGTCACTCAATATCATTTTTTTCCTAAGCTTACCAACAACCAGAGGTTAGCTTTTTTACTTAAAAGCAGTTCTTCACAGACTATTACAACTTCATACAGTCCCACAAAAGACTCCTATGTTTTTGCTCTCACCTCTCTTATCTCTTTCTCCTCCTTAATGACTTATTCCTTCCACCTGGGAAGACAGGCAATTACAGCCAGCTGTGTCCCCTGCCCTTCCAGAGTTAATTTACACCCTTCCTTCGACCTCCTTCAAATGGCCTTCTGCTGCCTCCTACAACCAATGTTCATCTTTTGTGTGTTTGTGCCTGTCTGTACCATCTTTATTATTATTATTAATTATTTTCCTTTTAGAAGTTAATTAGCTAAATCACATAAGAACTTTATTAGGCCGAATCAAGTGATCACATAATCCATGCATTTGTAAACATCACGTTTCTGCTGTTTCTTCTTGTCTGTTCCCACATCTAAGGAAGAACCACCTATCTAGTCTGCCTCCTGCCTGAAGAAGAGACTATAGCAATCAAGTTACCTGACTCTTACGGAAAGCAATCCCGGGTATTCTTTCTAACTGTTTCCACAGTGGAATGGCTCTATCTGCCTCTCAAATCACAGCTAACTGCGCTTGTCAGTTCTTGGAGCCAGGAATCAAATATTTGTCTTTAAAGCATTTCAGTGCTGTAAAAGGAACATTGTACAGGATTTGCAATTGTCAGGGAGAAGACACCTCTTTATTCTGCACTAAAACAATGTCAGCAATTAGCACCTTCAGGAGGCTCCTGCTAGGGTGGAGACCACATACCTTAGGACCTCAGCTGTTGATCTGCTGAGCTGTGAAAGGGGTGAGCACAGTGAAAAATAGCTCTTGGGGTTTCAAATGTTCCTCTTGTAATCTATTCTCCCCTTGAGTTTCCTGCTAGTTAAGGAATAGTCAAGCTGCCACACTTGTGATTTTCCACAGAGCTGTCCCTCATAAAGCTGAGACTGTTTCAGGAACAAAAAGGAATATTGGATATTCAAGTTATCTTCACCTTAACTTTATAGCAGCCACTAACGAACATTTTATAGAAACCAAAAATGCTGAGGTTTGTTTAAAAACCACCTTCTTCACCTAAAACCCTACATTCTCTATCTGAATGTGTCAGAAGGCACAGTTTCTGTTCTGTGAGGGTTTCAGACAGGATGATGTTTGGTTTCTGTCCCAAGGAGGAAAGGCAAGACCATGATATTTCCCATGAAAATGAGTATCAGTAAACATTTTCCAGCTGGTAATCAATAGTACCAATGTTAGATAATGTTAGAACATTAAACATTAATTAAAACATACATAGAGATGTCGTTCCCACCACTCCAGGGGTGTCAGTAATAAAATCCCCAACAACACTGTCTCAGAAAGGAAAACATTGTATTGCCACCTATTTGCCCCCCTGCAGTGGCTTCAATGCCCAAAGAACTTGTTACTTCAGCAGAAGTCTTTTGGTGGCATCCACTGTGAGACTAGGGAGACATAGGAAAGAGAAGACAGTTGGGAACAAAATCTCACCAGGAGGAAGAAAGAACACAGCTTGTTCATGGGGCTTATTCCCAGAAGGGAAAGTGGAAGGGGATGGAGGAGCAACAAACTCTTACACCTCCTGGGAACGCGATGCTGTATCATGTAGTGCCCTGTATATTCTGCATAGTCTCATATATTCTAGTATAAAAGCTGTGTCAGCTGTGATACAGCATTAGTATCTTGCCATGATCATGGTGCCAAAGCAAAAGCCAGCTGGGAATGTTTCTCTCCACAGTTTTTCATCCTATCAGAATGCAGACAATTTTGGTTGGTATTTTAGTGTAGCAAATGTCACTGAAAATGACATACCCCCAAGAAATTTTCTGATTTTGCCTATATTTTCTAATGGAAAATTCTTCTGACAACTTTTTTTTACCCAAGTGGCTCTAATAGTCATGTTTAATGACTTACGTGTCTCAATGGTGCTTTCAATTTACTGACATCATCTGTCCTTTGGAAACTCAACACAGAAGGTGAACATTTAAAACCACGTCATCTATCTTCTTTTGTCCTTATTGCGATACTGCATTCATTTCCCATACTTTATTATACCATGCATTTCTGCAATGAAGTATTTTCATCTTTTAGCAGCTGCTACTGCATAACATATTTCTGTATCATCTGAGTATCTCGTTAGGAGGACAAATTTACTAATGAGTTAAAGCTTAATTCATATTGTACCATCCAAGTTCAGGCGTCAACCATACAATTCCCTATATTTAAGCAGGAGCATCAAATTACAGAAATTTTTCCTCTTCTCTGAACTCTCTCCAGCAAAAGATCTCCATCTGTTTAATAATACAGTGTGTCCTTATTTAAACAAAAAGCTCTCTATATAGAGGATTAAATACAGGTTTCCTGAGTAACATTTCATAATGAGATGCTGATTCCTTTGTACTATATTCTCTGCTCTTCATAAGATTTCTTAAGGTATGTCTTCGCTCTACTTGCTTATAAAGGTTTGTTTCTCACCAAAATCCACCTTGTCAAACACAAGATTTCTCAGAAATTATTCTTTCTGACTGGTCTTGCAATACCTCAGCATTAGAAATGAATGGAGCTAGATTCTCCTTCTGCTTGCCACAGAGCAGTTCTTGGCTTCATCTAAGTGAATCCTGATTTACATGAGCAGAAAAGGAGCGCAGATACAGACTCAACATTCCTCCTCAAATCTTTCATTCTGAGATGGTGCCAGACACAATGGAGATGTGGAAAGGATAGAGCAGCTCAGGCAATGAAATTTTCTTCTGCGTGTGTGTGTTCCTCCTTCGGTCTGACAGGAGCATTAGTGATTTCTTAACTCTTTTCGGAAGGATATTTGTAAAGTAGTTTGGGGTTTGTTTTCTTGTTTCCCTTTAGAGCCATCACTCGGATGCCTTGCTGATTAACCTGCTTTAAGAACTTCAACAGCACTGAAGAAAATCAGTGCTGCTGTACTGAGCACAGGCATCAATAGCAATTTTAAAAGGACATGAGCAGCCATCAAAGCACAGGCAGATAACCCAGAGCACAAACATTTCCTAGAAATACTTGCTACACTTAACATAACTTTAGAAGTTCAAAGAAACATCAGAATATCTTTGGTTAAGTCTGCTTGAAGAGAAAGGTGATGCTGACCTGCACTGAAGCTGTACCTCACCCCTACTGTTCTTTGTGCTTAAAATACTGATGTAATGGACCTGCCAGGACAGTGCTGCTTCCCCAAGGAGGGGAGGGCTGAAAGGGACCAGCACTCCAACAGGACAGGAGAGCAGTGGAAATGCCATCAATTCTAAATTGGGATAAATCTAAAAGGAGAGATAGAGAAGCAAGTGGGAAGCACTGGGAACATTCATATCCTTCCTCCAAACCCAGGCACAAATCACACAAAAGATCAGTATGAATATGTTATTGGCTCCATTGATCTTGTGTGNTCCAATTTGTGGCCCTCTGCTGGACCCACATTCCAACAGGTCCATGTCCTTTCTGTGTTGAGAACTCCAAAGCTGGACATAGTACTCCAGGTGGGGTCTCACAATCACAGAGCAGAAGGGGATAATCACTTCCCATGACAATCTAGATATTGAGTGCACAGGAAAATCATAAAGTCAAGCTTTAACATTCTAATGAGTCCTGGACAATGTCAGCACTTAAGTCCCCTGGAGCCTGTTACACGTAAGGATAAGAAAAAAAACAGTGGAAGGGAAGCGAGCCTACCACTTCTGGGCTTTAGACAAATGGTGGCAAAACTGGCCCCCATCCCTGTAGCATGGGGATGCTGAATTTTGTCAGACCTCAGGTGTGATCGTATCCAGCAGGTCCCCAGCTATCCAAGGAGACTACTGTAATCCCAGCTCAGAGTCTAATTCTGAGCTGTGTTACAAGGAATGCAGTCAAAGGACACTGAGGAAAATGGGAAACAATATGCTTTCTGTGGAAGTTTTTCAGGAAGTTTTTGACAGTGTAAGAGGGAAGAGACTATAGGAACCTGTGTCATAGGGAAATTTTAATGACTAAATCCACAGAGCCCCAATCCAGTTGTTGCAGAACTGGCCTGCTTCAAGCACTCAAAATGCCCACCAAAAATCCCAAAATCAAAAAACCTTTCATTTTCTGAGATCATGAGTGAGGCTTTCTTAAGACTTCTCAACTAGTAGTGACCCATTCTTCAGAGTGTCCTGGTTTAACCACAGGTGCGTGAGGCACTTTCCTCACGTGTTTATTGCTTTTCATGGCTTTTTAGGGATCACACTCAGCCGTCACTGCTTGTCACATTACAGTAACGATCACTGCTTTCAGAAGCCAGTTCAGGTTCTTTAATCATCGCTTCCCTCCAAGCTGTCCGTCAAAAGGTGGTCGCCAGGCAACAGCATCAACAGACAGGGCTGTGGGTGGCTGGTGAGGAGGAGGAGGAGGATGAAGCACACCAGGCTTTGCAGGGAGGAGGAACTCACGTTCCCATGGGAGAGAGAGACACGGGAGCTGCTGACTCTATCTGACGGGATCCCTGCCTGCGGCAGGGATTTTGGTGATTGCAGAACCCAGTGTTTTGGTGGAACAAGAGAAGATGGCAAGACCCTGGCCTGCGGCACAGTAATGCAGAGCTGGGTTCCTTGCTCCAAATCCAAAATACATCCATGGTCCAGCTCTCTCCATCCCAGGTGAGACGGCAGGATGTCCTGCCTGGCTCACAGCCACAGGGCACAGCCTGCGGTTAGAGACAACTGGAATTAACCACATTTATTCCCTTAACAACTTTAAAATGAGTTGTACAGGAGCGGATGAGGAGTTTTAGAAGAACAAAAGACAGAGCAAGTGTCAGCTTACAAAAGTTGAAGATGAAATGGAAGGCAACGCAGAACCTGGGGCTTTTCAACCAAAACATGTGCTGGAAAACATTTGGATTTGGTTTGTTTCATTATGTTTTTCAATAAAGACACAATTAAACAGTGTGTTTCTGTTTATCATTTAAACAAACAGAAAAGGAGCAACAGCTGTGCCTGCCCAGACTGCAGGACTGCATCAAAGCATCCTTGGGTTACAATAACCTTAATAGCTCCTACTACCCCTCTCTAGAGATGTTAGGCACGGGACCCAGATCCTCCTTCTTCGTATCTCTAGCCCAGGCTCTGTTCTGCTCAAATTCTTTAGGGGAGTGTGGAAACACCCACACAAATGAAGTGGATGAGGTGTAGTGCAGTCCCTTCCCACGATGCCACCCTGAGCCAGAATACCATCTCAGGAAATAAATACCCTCAAAACTCCTCTAACTAGTGACATTTCACCACAGACCCATACATTTTGGTACTAGGTTTGATGCACCTGCTGTTCTGAAGATATATGTTTTGTTTACCCATTTACTGTCTCCTATTTTTTTAATAACATTATTGTTTCATGATATCAAAGCAAGATCTAACTTTTGTTTGCAGATAACCATTCCCAAAATCTGATTTTGTTTCTAAAAGCAACCAATTTAAAGCTTTTATCTTTCATCTATAGAAAAGTATTATTATTTTTTTTACAGAAACCTAAACTAAAACTCAACAGAAAGCAAATTAATTTTCCATATCATATTCTTTGGCATATAGACCTTGATTTTTACTAAGAGTATGATTTTTAACCCAGAAAAAAATATATATTTACACTTATACATAGGTAAATTCTTCAAAAAAAATGCCCTCAAATATTCATTTGAATGTTTGGTGGAATTCAATTCTCTGAAATATTTAGTAATAATATTTAGTACTAGCAACATTCTTGGCCAAGGCCAGGAACATTAAGCTGTTTCTAAAAGGTTTATACTGACCCAGTCACACACACAAAAAGGGAGCATATGACATCTTTTCGTCTACTGAAAATATACCTTGGATTTAAAATAAAAATTTTCATGCAACATCTATTCCAAATGTTTAAATGGGGCCTGTTCCCACATCACTGAGGAATTTCCCACTGATTTCTGAATCAAGAACTTTATGATTATTTCACTGCCCACCCCAAAAGTGCACCTGAGGAAATCACATATTGAACAGGGACAATTTATGAAGAGAAAAAGAAGCCTACATTTGTTATATAAAATATTTCCCTTGAATTATTTTCTCAACCTGAAATGTAGTGGGGGAGGTGAGAATAAGGGAAGAAGAGAAACATTTGGGGAAAGATACGGGATGTCTCTGCTGGGTTATCTAAATAGCCTGGGTTTTTCTAATGAGCTTTTAGCTTCCTCCTGAAGGCCTGTGTGAAAACGATCTGCAAGAGCTCATGGCACTACTCTCCTTAAATAGTCACCAGCAAAGGTGTTATAAAACCTAATACAAATATACTAGATGCACTCCAGTGTTTTTGCCAGCCCAGACAGTGCAAGAGTATTTTCCCTACCTTGCTGCTTCTGCATTAGGGAAGGCTTTTTTCTTTTAAAAAAAAATTTTTTAAATCTTATTTTATTTTTTTTTTTTTGAGAGCAACCTCTCTGTGGGGTGAAGGCAGGTGGTGGTTGCTGTTACCACGTAATTGGCTGCCTTATGTACACTTTGTGATCTCATCCTGCCCTGAGGTTCCTCAGCCACACTTCCCAGCAGCACAGCACAGGTCAACCCCTTCATCCTACCAGAGACACTCGCTTGAGGTGGGCTTTCTTTCCTCTGGGCTATCTCTGAAGTTTCCATCCAGGAACACAGAAATCACAAAGCTTGTGACTCCCTTCACCTTCCCGCTCCTGAAGAAGTAGTTCTGCCCTTAACTCCTAACCCCAGTACAAGGGAACAGCACTGGAGACCCTGCCCCAGCATGGGTTGCTCATGGTGGGGATACTTGGCATTGACATCTCTCTGTAGCAGCAAAAATAGGTCCCATTTTCCACCTTCTTCCCTGTGACTGCCTAAATCTCATCTCTTTTCTCAGTCTTCTCCTCCTTCCCTCTCTCCCCATGTCAGGGACCTCATCACATTCTGCCCTGAGAATGTCCCTGACATGAGAGCACACAGGGAAGAAGTCCAGAAGCAGCTCTGAGCCTGCTGTGCTGTCACAGGAGAACTTCACTCCCTTATTTAGGGATGCATCATGAGGTTAAACTAAATTAAATTCTTGGAGACCCTCTAAAAGAAAGGAATTATATTTTAGGATATATCCTAAAATACTCTGTTTCTTCTCAAAGTACTTTTTTTTCATGTTCCTCAAGGAGAGAAAGTGCGGCACTGAATAAAAGGGTTATTGCTTTACCAGCACTGAGAACTGGGGATTAAGGGCTCTCATGTTAACTGTTGTTTGATTTAAGAGACAGCCAAAAGAATTGCAAGTGGCACGAAAGTCATTTTACTGCATCAACTTTTATATGCATTTAAAATTCCAAAATAATTAGTCTATCACCCAATGCTGCCATTTGAATTGGAATCAAAGCCCATTTTCATTTAACATAGAAATGTCAATTAGAGCTGTGGGAGCCATTGATTTTTTGGTTTGCTGGCCAAATATTTAAAAAAAAAAAAAAAAAAAAAAAAAGAAAGAGAGAAAAGAGGTGCCTAGTGTCAGCATGATTATTTTTTTTTCTCTTCCTATGAAATGAAAACTTGAATGTAGCTTTGATTCAGGACCAACAGGATCCAGCACAGAGAGATTTTATTATAATATCAGTTGCCCAAATGTAGGCAAATATAGTTTGAGATTCACCACTATTCCCAGGCCTGGCCATCAGGTAGGATGCAGGACCCACAGGATGCCCTTGCCCTGTGAAGCAGCAGTTAGAGGCCAGACCATCTCAGGTGTCATTAGATGCCTCCATGTGGGACAATTCATCAAGGTTTTTGGGTCACCGGTTCATTTTTAAACACAGAATAAATGAATTGGAAGTCCATTTGAAAAATGCCGCCTTGAAACAAAGCAATATAAAACCTGTTACACTTAAACTCTCAAGATTTTGGCTTGTTTGGGGCTGTTTCTGAGGAGCTTTGGGTTCAAATGGAAATCATGTGACATCTATGAAATGCTCTGGCCAAGCTAGAACAGCATCTTCCAGGAATGGGACAGTTTCGCTCCCTCGCTGGAGCTCCACACAACATGAAGGTTGTGTTCAGTCTGGCATAGTAAGAAAAGCCCAGAGGACACCAGATTGTCCAAAGCCAATGCAGCCCTTCACGTGTAGAGCTGTATCACAACAGGAGGGGTCAGAATGGTCTCTAACCTCTCCAGAATGAGTTGAGGACTCCTGACCTCCTTGCTTCCTCCTCTGGACAGCCCTCATCATGATTGCCAGGTCAGAGAAATACAAAATTCTTATTTGAAGTCAGGAGGAAAGGGAGAAAACCCTTTTGTATTATAAAGTACAGTATTAAGAAGATTGAAAACTATAACCTTATTGCTTTATACAGTTTATAGCCTCTTGATATTGCAGGAATGCCAGTTACAACTGCTAGAGCTCTTCCATTATTCTCCTTAATCTCCCCTTGTGATGGGATTTGCATATCCTACCTGTCAGTCCAGGTAGAAGCTCCTCACCATCTACCCAAACTTTTTTCCAGAGACTAGATTCACACGATGACAAGCCTTTCTTCTACTCCTCACGGATTCTCTTTCACCCACTGCTTTTTCTCAGCACACGGCTATTCTTATTAACAATTTCCCACATAGCCTATTTTATATTCTCCATATGAAAAGCCTACATTTTAGCCAGTCAAGATATATATCTAGAGATAGACTGGAACACAGAAGAAATACTACAGCTATTGACTCATTTTTGCCAAATCATACACACAAGAGGAAAAAAAAAAAACAACAAACCAACAACAAAACCCTCAAAACTTTCTGGTTGAAGAAATAAATTCCTACCTAAAGTTACAGGAAATTTTCTGGCATTTTCTCTCACTGAAGGTTAGTTTTTAAAGGAGGCTTCATAACTAGGATGATGTAAAGTATTTTATGACCTACGCTGTAGCCAATCTAGTTCATAAAATCAAAATTTGGAACACCATGGACTTCTAACAATACTTTGATTTGACTTGATTTTTTCTGGTTTAAAGCCCAGGTTTTGTTTCCTCAATTTTTACTCAGCCCTTCCTAAACATATTCTCATGAGCTCTAGCAAGAAATTAGCCTGAAACAGTCTCAGCATCTGGTGCATTATACTATTAATACCATTATATATTGTTGTAATATGTAAGTAATACATATACTACATCTTACTGACGTGTTTTAATGCGAGCATCCTTCTCAGATGAATCTTTTTTGGTGGGACCTGTTTCCTGCACCCTAGGAACCAATCTAAATGCAAAGTGAGTGACAGTGGGGTCATTCCTCACCCTGGGTCTCACTGCACAGCTGGCTCTGGGCTCCAGAGTCATATTCATTTCCCTAAAACTCCTCCTTCACAATAATGCAATTGCCTTGGGAGGAAGGGAGCAATGAGTGTGGTGTCATACAACTTCATGTCAGCAACTCGCAGGATGATCCTGGCAGGTTCTTTATCTATCCCCAGCAGTTTTACATCGGAGCCACAGCTCTGCCAGCCAGGGAAGGACAGTGAGGACCAACTACAGCCAGTTTCATGAACACAGCATCTGAGCAAAGAAGCCTCAGAGGGAGAAGATCTAAGAAGTAACACTTCGATTTTGATCCCCCATTCTAGTCTGAACAGAGGAACATTGGCAATTTAAGATACTTTGCAATGTCTTTACTGACTCGCTTGTAAAAGGGAATAAATTCGTTATCATCTGCATGGAATTGTGTTCATCAAAAGCAAAAATCTGATTCAAATTCAAGCTCTTGGGAGCCTGACTCCTAGAAATTCACAGTTCACTTTCCACAATCTGTCTTGCAAGCGGATACAGAAAGAACAGTTCTTGCTTGATTTAGCAAACCAGAGGCTGAAAGGGAATATGATCACTGCCTGTAAAATAATTCCAGGGCGCACAGATGCCAGGGAGGGAAAATAACTTTAATTAAAGGCACACGTACAAATTAAAAAAAAAAAAAAAAAATTAAATTGCCCAACAGAACAGAAATCAAACAGGAGTTTCCAAAAACCAGAAGACTAAGGTGTGAAACAGCTATCATAAAAGGAAGAAGGCAATAGGAGGGGGAGTTGAAGGAAACCCAACTGGTTTCAAGACACATTTTGATCGGTTTATGGCTGTAGGATGCAGAACCTGCTGCAGCCTCGACCCTTCCTGAAGTTCCTTATTCATAAAGTAGGTTTGAATACTTCAGCTGAAAATCAGGTTATAGTGCACTGGAAATACACAGGTGCTTTGTTATTCTGCCTTACCTGCGCTCACTTTGTTCTGTCAATAACATCAAGTAAAATCTTTCAAGTAACACCTAACGTAGAGTCTAGTCTTGCCTTAAAGCTCTCCCATAAGAGACCTAACTCTTCCCTGTTGTCTAGTGTAATCACCTGACAACAGCAATGATGACCATGCAGGCTTCCTCCTGCACTGGACCCACCAGTTGTATTGATTTTCTACTGTGGACAGAATATAAAACCTGTCTGGCCATGGTTGTTTTGCATCTGGTCCAGACTCCATGTCCATCAGTCTGCTGAGGATCTTCTGTTGCGGAGGACCTAGGAGAAGCTCGGCTTTGTCTTTCCAGCCACATAAATCACAGAAGTTTGAACCAGCAGTTTAAAGGCATCATGGCCATGTACAATCCAATCCCTGGCTATACAGCTGGGCACACGCTCAAAATCTCTGCCAAATACACCAGCCCAGAAGAATATTCTGTCCAGAGCAAAGGAAACATCAACTGCCTTGTTAGGTAAATGTGAAACCCATGCTGGTTTCCTTCACAGCACCACATACAGCTCGTATTTGCACACATAGCACAAGCTATAGTATCAAGGCTTTTGCTCAGCTTCCCTTGTCTTCTGACCCCCTCCAATTTTGATGCTGTTTCTCCAGGGTACTTTCAAAGGAACAAGTAAAGCACTAATCTTACTCCAAGCCAGCCTAGGACAGAAGCAATCTTGGTTTCTTGTGAGGTCTGAGAACTATCCGTATCCCAAAACTTCGCAATGGACGTTTCAGATAGAGTTCCTTCTTTGCACTTAAATCAAGTCTCTCTTTTGGCTCCACACACAGATCTCCACTAGCTGTTTTCTCCCATTCTATAGCAGAGCATTAAGGGAGCTACAGGGACTCCCATCTACCGTGTTTGGATACACCACATCAGGAAGCACGTTTGATATCTCTGCAAGCTAGGAAACCTGCCAATTTCCACACAGATAATGACATTTCTCAGTGGAGCAAAAAGGCAGGAGATCTCGCTTGTGTGTCTTGTAGCAGAGATTTGGGGAAGATTTTATCTCACAGGATCTTTTACTCCAGTTTCTACAAAGATGAGTGGAAAGACTCTCAGGATGTATCAATGCAGGTAAATTATGCAATAGAGGACAGATCCACAGACTCACTAGTCTATACTTCTATTATACTGGCAAAATGGTTCCAAGCAGGGTGCTGGCATGGGCCAGTTAACACTTTCCTGGATCATTCCCAGACAGTCTGGGATTTAGTGCAAGCCAGAGATCATTTCAAGCACCCAATTTAGCTGCAGCCCCTCTTCTCAATTTCGCAGACTGAAAAAGCTCAGGATTGTGGAGATGCCAGCTGGCTTTGTGCAGCATCGCTCACCTCCACTGTAGTCAAAGAAAGCCTGAGGCCCACCTGTATTTTAATACAACACTGGAGATGCTCCCGGTTTCATTCTCATCAGTTACCTGACAATCCAAGCTTCTTACACCTACGCTTTCCTCCAGGAAACTCATGCTGACTCCACCAATGAAAAAGCCAAGGCAGACAGGAGGGATTAGTGCAGAAGCGTGACTGACCCTACAGATGTGAGCTGGGCACACTCCAAATGTCTGGATACAGATATTATGCTGTCCAAGTAAGATGTCCAGGGAGTACCTAAAGTCATTGATGGACCAAAATAATCCCTGATGTAAGACAACTTGGAATTACACAAGGATGACTTCGACTACTGGTTTTTTTATTCTGATTGCACCTGTGTCCAAGCATACAGCGAGTTCATCCTCACAGCAGAATGCCATCACTCAGATGGTGCACACACTCGACATGAAATCAGAGCCAAGCCTGAAAGAAGCTGCAAACACCAAGAACAATCCTTTACAGAAATCAGAGTCCAAAAGCACTACCAAAATAAGGGAACCACACTGAAGCAGGCAGAATCAGGTACACCGCAAATAGAAAAATTTGGCAGTGACAGTACTTTAGTTTTCCAGCTTTTCCACCTAAAGGAATCTCAATTTTTATTTTTTTTCCTTTGTTTTGGATTTTTCCTGTAGTCATACAAATGCTGCAAATTGTGATCATCTTCATAGTGCCTCCATGCCTAGGTGAAAGGCAAAAGCTGTTTAACAGCAGCACTTCCACAGCACTGAAGAGTGAAAATGTGAAGAGGTGTGTTGCATCCCCCTGCCAGGGCAGGGGATCGCAGGCAGGAAGCCGGCAGCTGCCACAGCTGGGGGGCAGCCAGGGTACCAGGGATACACAGTATCCCTCACAACCAGCCCCACAGGATCCTCTGCCACCTCAGACACAGGCAGTACTACATACGTTGTACCCTAAAGGAAGGATTTCACCCCAGATGAGTGCCCAAAACCTCCATGCAGAGACATTGGGTCGGTGCCACTTTGAGTGACCTACTGAACACACATCGTTGCTTCAGCTGAGCCCGGACAAGCCTGTCGTGTATCCAAGTCCTGCCGGGGCCCAGCTTCATTTCGCATTGTGAAGTGGATTCAATCATAACGGCCACAAGATAGCACAGCACTGCTAGAACCCCCAGCAGCAAAGCGGGAGCATAATCTCCCCTATACAATGCAACCTGCAGCTCTTCGGGAAGGACAGCAAATTATTTCCCCACAGCTCCCTGAAAACATTCGTCCACCAAGATACGAAGAAAATAAATCAGCCCCTACCATTGCCCATACTACCACAGTGGGCAGAAACATACATACATGTATATGTATACCTAAGCACATGTACAGTAAAACCCATATATAGTAACAATATATGTGTCCTGATAAATGTACAGATTAAACATAGTTGCAATGAGAGACCAGGAAAAGTGATGCCTGTGATTCTTTATATCAGAAGCTTTTTTCATAGCAAATGGGTCACTTTAAACCAGCGTCAGCCTCAATTCAATTTGTATGAACAGACCCGAGTTCCTACAAGGCAGCTTCTGTTCACACAACTACGTAAGAAACAGGATAGCTGAGTTGTGAAGACAGGGGAAAGTCCTTCAAAACAGAGATGACAAGTATTCCTCTGTCAATTAATTGATTAAAAAGCTCCTGATGAGACTATAAAACCACGTCGCAATTAACTAGGATTGAACCCCACAGTGAGGTGCTTGTGACATCCGCTGTAGTTCTAAATCAGGTGGCTGCGATATGCCTCAATACAATCTATAACAAAAGGAATTCATAATGATTAGAACATTATTTCAAAATGTTACTAGGCTCCTAGTGCTAAAAGCTGAAAGGGAGGCCAAGGATTTCTGCCAAGCAGCCTGAAACCTTCTGGCATTACGGCTGCAGACACCTCAGAGGAGAAGAGCCCAGGTCCCCCTTTCCCCTGGGAAGTTTTATGGGCAAGGACCGTGTCGTGCCAGCATCCCTTTCTCTCTTATTAGCATTCTGCTTGCTGTCTCTAAGATGTAAATTGAGAGAAGCTGGAGCATTCAGACAGACTGATCCCCCCCACTTCTGCTAGTCCAGGAGCAAAGTTAACGGCAGGCAGAAAGCACACCAGGCAATTCACTCTGCCTTCCCTGGAATTCAGCCCTCCAGCTCCAGGTTACCACTACAGCAGAGGCTAGAGGGATACAAGGCTCAGATTAACTTGGAAACTTGGATGCCATGACTATTGCTCCAGCCTGGACACCAGTTACCTACTTCTCTACCTAGTTTTGTTCTGCTTGGCTTCACGTCAGAACCATTCTGCTGGTATTCACACGAAAAGTCCAGGTTATGGAGAGGGGACAAGAACTCTCTCATTTTAACACCTCAGAGACAGGAGGCAAAAAGCATCGTTATCCCCGTCACAGAGGCATCTCGGAGCTGAAGTCTAGAAGCCCTTCAGCATCTCCCCATCAGCAGAACCTGGGGATGAGCCCTTGGGCTGACGTGGGTTCCTAGGGCTGGGAGGAGGAGGAGCAGCACCAGAGGGGCTTTCCCAGGCCTTGCTCGCAGCTCAGCCCCTCCAGCTCCCGGCTGGGGTTGGGATGAGGAGGAGGCAGGGTGCGAAGACAGATCTCCACCAAGACCGACTTCTCCCCTCCCTGCCGCGGGCAGTGGCAGTGGTTTATCCCTCCCTGCCTCCAGGGTGAGGGGAAAAAGGGGATGGAGGGGGCTGTGCTCCGGTTTATCCATCTCTGCCTCCAGAGTAAAGGAGAAGGGGGCTGGGGGGGGAGTTGTGCTCAGCGGGCGGGAGGCGGAAAGTTGTTTTTCTTTTTTTTTTCCCTCCAGAATAATGGCCCTTTTGAGGCACTTCTGCCCCACNGGGCGGCGCCGCTCTCCCCCGGCTCCCGCCCCGCCGCGCCCCGCGGGATACGGCCCCGCCGCCGCCGGACCGACCCCGGCCCCGGTCCCGACCCTGCTGGGGGACGAAACCCCCGGCCCCGGGGAGGATGGTCCTCGGTAGGAGTCATCGTCGCCGCAGCCGCTGGGGGCCGGCTCTCCTCGGCCACTTTCTCGGGTTCCCTCGTCACTCGCCGCGTTTCCCAGCCGCTGGATTTCCTCCCCCTAGGAGCAGGGGNTGAGGGGAAAAAGGGGATGGAGGGGGCTGTGCTCCGGTTTATCCATCTCTGCCTCCAGAGTAAAGGAGAAGGGGGCTGGGGGGGGAGTTGTGCTCAGCGGGCGGGAGGCGGAAAGTTGTTTTTCTTTTTTTTTTCCCTCCAGAATAATGGCCCTTTTGAGGCACTTCTGCCCCACTGCACACTGCTAAGCGAAGCCCGGAGGCGCAACATTCCCCCCCTCCAAGAAGATAAACGCAGCATCCCCCCACCACCTAAAGAAAATNCCCCCTAGGAGCAGGGGTGAGGGTCGCTTGCAGCCCGGCATCATCCTCCATCCCGGCCCCTTGCCCTCTCTCACCTCCCTTCTCCCCCGGGAACCTTCTCTGCTCCTTTTCTCCTCTGTCGGTCCTCAAGTGCATTAATAATCCCTGCTGCGGATGCTGCTGCTGCGGCTTCACCTGGGAATGGCAGGATCTGCAAGTTATTTCTGCACCGCTAAAGCCAAAAGTGAAGAGGAAAAGCCATGTCCAGTACAGGAGAGCAACGTGCCAGGCTGGGTACCGGCCAGCAACTTTTTCCATCGCTGCTGACTGCTGATGAGAGCGAGGGAGAAAGAGCAGGGGAGAGAGCAGGGTGCTGCCGATTCACCCGCCGCGGGGTAAACACAGCGAGAACTCCATAAAGTTTCAGACTCTGCTGTATTAGATGCAGCTGGGGGGTAAGGGAGGTTGCTTTCTTTCCCCCTCTTCTTATTTTCCTTGTTTTCTTTTTCTTCTTTTGCACTTTTCCCTTCTTTTCCTTTTTTTTTTTTCCTCTTCCTCTTTTTTTTTTTTCTTTTTTTTTTTTTTTTTTTTTGTCTTTTTTCCTTTTTTTTTTTTTTTTTTTTTTCTCTTTCTTTTTTTTTTTTTTTTTTTTTTTTTTTTTTTTTTTTTTCCGTCCCCCCTCCCCAAGACTGGCGTTGCTGATCAGGCTTTTGATGGAAGGCAAAGCCACAACCACACGGGGGAGGAGCTAATTAGAAATCAGAGAGAGAGAGAGAGGGAGAGAGAGAGGAGCAAATCCTGGCTGGTGATTTCTCCCGGCTGCCTCTGTCGAAGTCACCGCTCACTCCTCTCCCGCTCGCTCTCTCTCTGCTCCCTCTCACTTCTGCATCACACTCCTCCCGGGTGTTTCCTGAGTGATTGGTTACTCACTCCCCCTCTCTCTCTCACACACACACTCCAAGGACTTACCCCAACTTTTAAACTCCCACTCCTTCCTCCCTCGTGTTCCCCACCAACTCAAACCCTCTAGGCTCCCTCATCTACTAAAACCACCACACCTGAACGTGGGTGCAAATGTGCAAACCGAAGGAGCAATACATACACGCAAGCATACATTCATATATGTTTTGTATTTCCAGGGGAAATATTATAATTCCATTAATGTCCCTTTCTTTCTCTCCCCCTGTGACTGGTGTAAATGCACTGGAGTTGTTGGGAATAGGCATCTGTGCTTGATTTCTACAGAGGGAAAGTCGTGTTTCTACCCCTCTGTTCTCTCCTCTGCTTTTGCTTCGCTATAACCATCATTTACAGTAGCTGCTGATGTTTAGATAAATCACTCAGGCATGGCAGAGATGTAGTCATATAAATGCTGATGGAGACAGGGACAAGCTTTTGGAAATGAAGTGACAGCAGTTGGTGGTGGGAGAGGGGGGGAGAGAGAGACTTTTAACCACTGGTTTATCAGCAGAAAAAACCCACCCTTTTTACTCTAGCTGTCTCACGTTTTCAGGACCAGCAATTTCTTCCCCAGCAGATGTGCTCTTCTCTCACTAGATCTCTTCCCCACAGGGTAGTCACTAGTGACCAGAGGAGATGACCAAGCCCTGATAGCAGAGGTTGGTCTCTCCTGGCCGTGGGAGCTGCTGGTCGCTCACTGCAGGCAGCACCATTAGCGACTGCCCATGCAGGAGGACAGAGGTCCGAGATTCAGCAGGAGCTTGCAAACGTCCATGGTCTTTAAAACTGGAGGAAATTACAGATTTTATTCCATCCCCATCTGCCTGCTCTCACTCATTCTCACTTGATTTCCAGGAAAGTTGATTTTCTAATTAATGTTTTTAATGTTTCCTTCCTGACATGGAAGACTCTTGTGTTTCTTGGCAGGGCACTTCAGAAAGAGATTTACAGATTTCTTCTAGATCTCTCTACAGATCTCTTCTAGAGATTTCACTCAAATGCTCACTGGTGACACGTCTTGGGCTATTAGCACAAGACCACAGGCAAAGGGAGACTCGCAGTAATTGAACCCCGGCATAACTTCATGCTGCTTACAACAATGATGGATTGTCTGCAATGTAACCACCAGACCTCAGCTAAATCTACTGTAAACCAATTAAGAGCATACCTGCTTCCATATCGCCCAGCTAAATGGTTACTATTAGTTACAGCCTGTCGGTAATAATAATTAACACTTTGCACTTAAACAACTCCTTTCCTTAACCAAGCCCAAAGCTCTTCTCAAAGACTAGTGCATTTTTCTCTACTTGTATAAATGAGGGAAACTGAGTCAGGGTGCAATCAGCAAAACAGAAAGGATTGGAGATAGAGCAACTCTTTTTCTGCAATCCAATAGATTGGGCAGATGGATCTGTCCCAAAGGATGCACTGAAGAGTGACACCTTCCTACGACAAGTCTCTTAAAGAGGCTTTAGTCTAAAGGGGTGAAATTCAAAGAGATGAGTGGGAGAGAGAGAAAAAGAACTTGGAAGAAGGAAATTAATAAGAGGTCAGATGAAATTTCTCCTGGGATTGTAACAGAGATTTGCATGCCAAGGAGTGGCTAAGGCAAATGAGAGGAAAAAAATCTAGCTGTCTCGTTCAGGCAGATGATTATCTCTGGATTGTGATGAGCGAGCAGTGAGTGGTGTGGATGTGCCTGGTAAAGCACACCTAATACAGTGTGGGTGTACGACACCTGCAGAGCTCTTCAGCAAACACACACCAGTCAACCACGGAGAGAAAATACCAGATCCCACCTGAGGACCACAGCCACTTTTTCCAGCACTTCCCTTGTTGTGGGTGGATATAAGACAGGAGGTGTACAGTATGAGCCTTTTCCTGATCCCTATTTTCAGGAATCATCAGGTTTGGAGATTCCAGTATCAGAAATGGCACCTGATCCCTTATGTTTAATAGCTACAGATAGACCTGTCTTCCCTAGATTTGTCTAATCCTTATTTACACTCTGGTGTCTGAGGCATGCTGTGGTAGCCAATTTTACAATCTGAGTGAGTGTGCTTTTGAATACTCGTGGTCTGCACTTATCTGAGAGAGACGTTTTAAATCGCCATCATCTAATCTTGTTGCCAGCCATCTTTCTGCCACAGACGATGTGATGATTGAGCTGACAGAGATATGAAACCAGAGACTTTGGCACAAAAGAGTCTTTTGATGTAAGGGACAACTTTCTGAGTTGGGAGTTGCAGTAAACCCCTAAGGTGTCACTGGAGCAGGACTGAATTCTTATATTCAGTCAAAAAGAAGCCCTGGTGTGTAGTGACTGGACTCCATGGCCATGCTCATGAGAAAGGAAAGGCTGCATCCACATGTATCCTGACCTGATCTGGTGTTTCACCCCATGTCCAGCTCCAACCCCTGATGAGAATGTGTTTTCCAACAGAGCTGCTATGCTATCTGATCAGGACAGTGCTCTTCTGTCTCACGCAGCCAATGTTGCCTCGAGAGAGGGAAGAGGAGCTATGGGATGAGAGGCAATCACTGGCACTCTAAAACACAATTCTGTGAGAGCAAATGAAAAAATGCAGGTCTCAGCTGGCCTCTTCAGCCTCTGCCTTTACCAGGATAAGCAGTGGCAGGCTGGCAGTGGGTGTTCTTCCCCAAGGAGTAACTACTGCCAAGGCAGAAATCTGCACAGACATGAGACCGTTTGAGGAGGTTCTCACTTCAGGGATCAGGAAGCACAAGCAGGAATTTAGTGAAGGGTAGCTGATGCAGCGGAGCAAGCATCTTCCTAAGGATTTTTATAGCCTTGAGAAGAAAAGCAGGAACAGAAGGAAGCACTGTTGGGTACACAAATCTTCACTTGGGACTGGGCAGGTTCGGAGACAGGTGGAAATATGGGCTTGGTCAAGGACATAAATCCTTGCAACAATGATTGCAGTAACCTACCATCTGCAGGAATCCTTTCTTCCGGAGTGTTTCACGCTCGCAATCAGAGACTACTTGTGAAAATGTGGGGCTGAGATGTCTCCTGGATCCACAGGATTTCTGTCTTCTGAAACACGTTAGATGATGGAGTCTGCACGATGGAAGCACCTCAGGGACTATGCCAACATTGCCTGTACTTTGATGGAGTAGAAAGGGAGAAAGAGGAATGAAAGAGGATGGAGAGAAAGAAACAGAATTGGGTGGTCTTAACCAGCTGAGTTTTCAATAAAAGACAGAGGCGTAACATAGGCTGGTCTATCTTGCACTTGAATTTTAGGCTAAACAGTATAGTCTTTCCCTAGTAAATATTTGTATAATCAGGATTTTTGTGAATCTACACCCATTTTAAATCATTAGTTTTCTCTGCAAAGACTGTGTAATGAAGGGAGCCCAAGAAGAACACTGCTCCATTGATTCCTATCAAGCCACGGTGTGTGATGAATACTGTAGTTCCACATTACACATAATTCCTCCAAAAGGAATCTCTGTTTGAAAAAAAAATAATTACAAATCGGGATACAACAGGGCTTGTTGCAGTTTCCCTTAAGAAAAAAAAAAAATTATGGCTCTCCATTGTAAATATCACAAAGAGATTTTTTTTATTCTAAATATGTTCTGGATACTTCCTTCTGTAAATAAATGAGAGACTAATTATATATGTCAAAACATCATCTTTCACTGATAAAATGGAAATTGTTTACCTAGGTGGCTTGTTTTGTAGCAATATTTAGCAAATTGTTACATAGATACCAGAAGTAAATCCTAGGACTTCACATAGGGGCAATACATTTGGTACACAAAAATTATTTGAAAAAAAATCCAGAAATGAAATAAAATCTGAATCTTCTTCCCACTGATTTTCATTTCCCTCACTCAGATTATTTTTGGAAAGGTGATCAAACTATTTATTTTTAACACTAATAATTCCTCTAAATTAATTAACATGAAAGCTCTCCTTTGTTGTTCTAGACAATCAAGCCCCAAACCAGTGCCATCCCAAAATGAAGCTGCTGCAGCTTTTAACAGGGGCTCCCATTCATCTGCAAATGCGATGCGATTTTGCTTTAGTTGCCATAAATATTAACAGCAAGGGCTTTTCGTTCTTCTACTCCCTCTTGCTGCAGCCTGTTGCAAAGACTGAGGTTTAAAGTAATCAGGAAAAAAAAAAAAAAAAAAAAGAAAGTGGAAGACTTTGCCACTTTATAATTTAAAGAGCCACTTTGCTCTGCTAAATCCTCAGATGGAGATTTCAGCCAGCAATGTATCTAGCAAGGAGAGCTGGGTGGCAAGTAGATTTGATTCCTGACATTGTCTCTAAGTACAGGAAGGTACTCAGCACGCATACCTGCTGACAGTTTTCCTTAAAGCACCGAAGTATCTAGTGATGCCTATCAGCCAGCAGCTCTCTCTAGGGACAGTAGGAGTTGTCTGGATTTTTTTCCTTTCATGTAGGCTCCTGTTTCACTTTCACTTCTGGGTCCAAAGGGTTTTCACACCATTTCACCACGGATGGCAAAACTCATACACATGGCACAGACCCTGCATTTTACTCTTATGGGTCCAGACCTCCTTCGTGCTCTTCCAGCTGCAAAGACTTTCTGGTCCAGCTTTGCATGATGATTTCAGTGACAAAACAAGGGAGGGTTTGCCATGGGAGGAAAGAGCATACGATCCCCCAAAGTGAGCTTGCACTCCCCAGTCACATGCTGAAGAAATACTCACGTGGATGCACAACTACCACATCCACACTGCTGTTGAATCCAGTCCTCGTTGCCACCATGCCTAGAAATTCTGGGATTTAATCCCATTTCTTCTGTAGCGTGATCTGCTCCGCTGTGCTGCCCTTGCATTTCACTGCTCCAGTGATCCTCTCCCCTCACCATCTGGAGACATCAACCCATTGCCACCCTCTGCTCCTGAATGCTGCTCTCCTGTCAGGGATTACCAAGTGATTTAGGAGCCAAAACCACACCAGGCCACAGAAGACAGTGAGAAAATCTTCTGCTTGAAATTCCCAGCTGGGATTCTCTCTTGATCAGCTTTTGCAGCCTAAGAAACCTGGAAAGCTGCCCTGAAAAGCTGGTCTTAGATTCTGCTGGGTTTCGTAGCTTAGTTGAGTGTAAAGTAGAATTGCAAGAACTGCACTTAACACCAGGACTGCACAGACTCAGCCACTGCTCTGAGCTTGCAACTAAAGCAAAAATGGAGCTGCAGCTCAGAGCTAGAATGAGCTTTATTACAGCAACTTTTAAACTAGTAAACATTGGCGGAAGGAGGAAGCCTGAGGTGTATCTCGTAGTCAAGTCATTCACCACCACCAGTATGAATGATAACCACAGGGATGACCCAGCAATTGTCACATTTCATCCTGACTGTTTTAAAGCAACCCCATAATACCCAGAAGGTTTTTGCCATCAATAACTAAAATGTATGCTGTGGACATTTCCAACCACATGAAAGGCAAGAATATAACCAGGAAAAATGAAAATGGCTTTAACAAAAGCAAAGAACGCTTGACCAACTTGATTGTCTTCTGTTACTAAATATCTGATTGCTGTAACCCCAGCTCCCATAGCAGTCTCATGGTAAACTGAGGAATTGTGGCCAAGTGGAAACAATTGACAGGTTTGAAAGTTGGTTTGACAGCTAGTCTCAAAGGTCGAGAATCAACTGACTGGAAAAGGTCAAACCGCATGTTAGTCTGCCTTTGGAAAAGCATTATCAAGATTTCAGAAGAATTTATAATCTTCTTAACACTGGGGGGCTGAACGTGGAATACTGTTTCTGGCATGGACTCCCAGTAAAGTGGGATGTGGGGAAACTGAGGAAGGTTTCCAAGTGGAGGGCTACCAAGATGGTGAGCACTCAACCTGCAAGGAGACGATCAACAGCTGGATTTGTTTAGCCTGGAGAAGAGGAGACTGAGGGGAAGTCAAATTATCAGCCTACACCTACTTGGGAGAGAGTTACAAAGAAGCAGCTACCAAACTCTTCTTGGTTGTGGGAGGTGCTAAAACAAAGAGAAGACAAAATATGCCTTTAAAAGCTTCAGACTGAAAATCAGGAAAAGCTCATACAGGAAGGCAGTGCCACTTCAAGACGGGTTCTTTAGACTGTAGGATCTCCCTTGGGAAGACAAATCTATGAGCAACCTGATCTAGTAATGATGGCAGCCTGGCTTCAAGTGGGAGGTTACTCTCTCCCAGCCAACATTTCTTTGAATATTTGACTCTATGAGAGGTAAAATCTCAAGAAGATATGTCTACTGCTAAATACAGGAATAAATCTCATCCCTCCCCCCAAGATGAAACCAGTAATCTGTTTTCCAATGACAAATAGTTCCTGGGTTCAGCATGAACTTAGATACCACCCTATAGTGAAATTCAGATTCCTCCAGAGACCAGTCCAGTTCTTTTTTTAATTAGAAGCCTGTACTTCCAGCACTAGTTTAAAAAAACAGTGAGGGCTCTTAGACAATTTCATCCTCTTGGGTCCCATCCCGCCTGTCATAAGTATTGCTGCCAAACATTTGCAGAGTCCCACAGGACTCCTAGCACTTATTTGAAAGTGGGTTTAACTGGAGTTCTAGGTGTAATGAAATGCTGCTACCGGTGGTAGCATGCATTGGCAGACAACAGCCAGGGACAGTTGCAGTATAGCATCCTTGATTAGGCCATAACAGAAAAACTTGGGCTTTACCTTACTCTCTCTGTTGTTCCTGCCAGAACTTTCTATATCTGGCTCTCAGCATGTTCATTTCTCTCCTTTTCCTCGGGTGGACATGCAAACCTTCCTTTCTGTGACAAACTGAGGGTCTTTGCAGTTATTCAAGGTCAGTTCCAAGTTGCAGCTGTCCCCACTGAATTGTTTTCATTCCCTCATCTTCTAGGCCTTTCCAGTTTCTCAAGAGAATCATGGCTGTGAGATGCCTCTGGTTGTCTTACAATCTTGAAATTCTGCACTTTGAAGCAGGCTGATCAAGTTCAGATAACAGTTTCCTGTGAACAATAAATATCACTCAAAGCAACTTCCATAGAGCCAGGATACTTCAGTAACATAAATCTCCTTAAAAGCCTAACAGACGTAAAAATCATTTGTATTTTCTCCTTTTTTTCAGAGATTACCAAACTTTAGTCATCACTGAGGAAGTTCACCTGACATTCTATAAGCTCTGGGTTTATCTGTATCGACAGGACAATAAAAATTCTTGTCTATCACTCTACCGCTGTCACCTTTGGCTTCTTCACTTGGTTGTGGAAGAATTTAATGGAGGTAAGAGAATAATGATGAAGAGAAAAAGATTACAAACTTAATGGCCTGTGAATGCTGTTTATAGTTTGTCATCATTACAGATGGTGTTTTCTTGCTTGTGCACCTTGCTGGATTTCTCTTAGCCAGAAGTGTTGACAAAGTAGTGTTCCAGGTACAGCCAAAGATAAAATTTCAACTAGAACAAAAAGAAGACAGACAAAAAAGATTATTCTTCTATCTCACCTATATACTGCAGGAAAAATAAAAAAATGAAAAAACAAGAACCCTTGAGGCTGATTGAAGATGTGAGCTTGCTCATTGACAGTATTTTATTTCAGGACTGAAAAAATGACCAGGAAAAGACTTCTGTGAGGCAACTCTGTCCTGCTTCACCAATGCATCATTTCTTATGGCATGGTCAGAAATCCTGCTCTAGAGACAGCTGCATCACTCATTGATCAACCAGCAGAGCTTTTCATACACGCATTCACATAGTACAATATCAGGAGAGAGAGATCTGGCCATCAGTTAAAACTGTTTTTACAAACCTAGTTCATTCTGCCTAAAACACGTTAGAGGATACTCACATGAATTGTGCTGGAAATTGATAACCAGTGTGATACTATCCAACAAAATTCCACATCTGAGCACTACAACACATAGTCAGAGACACCTTTCCCATCAGGGCAGATGTTTGGAAGGTTATTGCTTTCATAGGATCCACCTGGCCAGAAATGAAAGCAGATGAAGAGAAGAAAATGCCTCTGACCTTTTCTCCCTCCAGCCTGATCGCATCTTCAACAGTATCTATGGCTCCCACATGCCATTTTGTAGTTTGGTGGGACAGACAGAAATACATTTTCTAATGAGGGTAAAAAAGTAGTCATGAGAAGTAGCATGTGGGTCCCATGTTTGCTGAGAAACCAAAGTATCAGAAAGAAGGATTTGGAGTAGGTATTGGGAAATCTGGAGAGAAACTAAATCTGTATTTCTGTGTTGTTAATATTGTAATTGTGAATTATATAGTGAATTTGGAGGTCCTGATTTCATGTTTATATGAGATTATAAATTCTTTTCCTTTGTTTACTTTCATTAAAAAAAAAAAAAAAGAAAAAGAAAAAGAAAAAGAGGCTATTCCTAACTATGAAGAACAGCATGAAGACAAGGCTCCTACTGGCTCAAAATCTAATCTAAGTATTTCAACACAAAATACAAAGCCAAAGCAGCTGGATTTAAATATTCTATTTGAAAATGAATGGTTAATTGGCTAATTTTGCCTGCTCACAAGATTTAAAAAAAATATTTGTATTTTAAATCTCTATGTGTGTGTACATATATATATATACACACACACATAAAAGGAAATACTTTTTAGCAAACTGAACAAACTATTGCATTTAACTTGAAATGAATCTCTGATTTCTGAATTTCTTTTACCCCTGTTTGAAATTAAATTTTATCAGGGAATTAAAAACAACAGTTATCACTACGGCTTCAATTACCTGAGACATTTACCAGAACACTTTGCAATATAAAACAATTTTTTTCTACAAATTTGCTACTGGGTTCATTTCTTGCCCAGACCTCTTAGCAATTTATCTGGGACATCTGTGGGAGTAGCACCTGGAAGATTAAGTTATATAAAGCTCATATACAGCTTTATTATTTTTTTTTTCCTAGTAAACAGAACCTTGATAATGATGATTTATTTTAGGGCTGAATTTGATATTATGTATAAAGTGACTGTATGAAATCAGTTCAAATTTAATTGAAATTACTTCAGTTTTCAGCAAATCCCTTAGGGGAAGAAAAAAAAAAAAAAGAAAGAAAGAAAGAAAGGAATCCCCTCATCTTCAGTTGAAAGACTTCCTTCCAGAAGAATCAGATTTATAAAATAAGGGTGATAAGAAAACAGTAAGTCTGTTTAATACATGCATACACATACAAAGATCAATAAATAGCCCAAGTGTAAGGAACCAGTAAACAACCAGTGTAAATAACCCCAGCGTAACGAACTCGTAAGCAATGCTTCTGTTGATTCCCTGAGTTTCCATTTAGTTTTGGGAGTGTTGGCATGTGGATGGCTGTGTGTTTAATATCTACTCTCATATCAAGGAAGCATAGGGGGAAAACTCCATTTGGATGTATTTTCATGCAATTAATAATAATTCAGGGTTTGTGCATTTCTTATGCCAAAACTGTTCTTGCCAAGGTTTGGAGCCCTCCAAATGCATAAATTAGTCCAAGTCTGAATTGCTGTGATTTTCTCCTCCCTTTGAAACAATATTTGTTCAAAAAGTATTAAATGTCCTTCACTTTTGTCTTCATTCAATTCAAAGTAATTTTTAAAATTTTTATCAAGATTTCTTGAGATGCTGTTTTAAAGTGGTTTCAAGTTTCCAGTCTGGCCAAGTCTCTGTGTTCACTTAAGTGTGATTGCAATCACTGATTTCAATGGAATCTGCATCAGGTTTATTTCCAGCGTAATTTACATATGTTTGCTGTCATGGTGTAAGCCATCTATCATCCAGCAAAATTGAGAGAATAAAAAATAAATCCAAGATCTCAGATCTTGTGTGGGGGGAACTTAAGCAAGTCCTGGTTTATTAGCGGTGACTGCTCCATATAACACATCTTGAGCATCTGCCCCTTCACTGCAGCAAGAACTTCTTTTTGGATTCAGTCTCTCCCAGCAGTCAGCTCATTTTAATATTTAATATGGTGCCTCGGTCTCCTGCAAGATTCCCTTGCCATGATTTCAAATCCTCATTGACACACTCCAGGCATTTTGCTGCCTTGAACATCTGCTGGAGGACTCTTTGAGATGCAAACTCGAGATCTTTTACGCAGTTTGGTTCTTTTTGCAATTTCCAAAAGAGGCAAAAATAAATAAGCAAGGCATGGGGCCTGGACTGTTTTCCTGTTTTGCTTTGCCACATAGGTGCATCTCTGCGCAATCTCTTTTTGTCTTTCTTGCTGTTGTTTTTGCCAGACAATGTAATTATCTTGATTGGTGGGTGGCCAACAAAGTTTTAATTAGATCCAGGGGGATTTGAGCAGGACTATGTATTAAAAAAAAAAGGCAAAACAGTGTTGCTAGAATTAATGTTTGTTTACGTTGTGAGGCATCCTCTGTGAAATATGACGTGGCCTCTTTGCATTTCCAGTTCAGTCCTCTCTTCTCCTGCCTTGCTCTTTCACTTGGGTGACAGGGGATGGTGAACTGGTGTAGATGCCCATGTGCCACAGCACTGCTGCCAAGCTGTTGCTGCTGCAAAGTGTCCAGCAGCTCAACCGCTGCCAGACACAGCCATTGATCCTCCGGCTTGTGCCAGTTCAAAGGAATGAAGGATGAGCATCCAGTTTTGTGGAAGTGGTGACAAGTGATTTGGAGCAGGCGACTGGCATGGACGACAGTGAGTGATATGGAAAGCAGGGGAAAGACTGCACCGGGGAGGTCTTTCTGGCTGGTTATAGTTATTAATTTTTAACTGGAAAAGGTTGTTTTTATTTATTCGGTTGTCTAAAAATATCCCGGTAATGAATTAACCTAAATTGCGGGAGGGGGCCCGAAAAACGCATATTGATTTTCTAAAAGCAGGCAGGAATGCTGTTATTTTCCAATTAACGTTCAGCATTATAGAACAATCCAGCTGGAAAGAACCAGCTAAGCAATCCAAAGCTTTCTGCTTTCTGCACTTTTTCTAGTGATATTTTTTTCTCATTTAACTTCTTCAAAAAGACTCTAATAACAACCTAGGCCATTTCTTTGGCTTTGGGAATTAACTTGTCATGGACTCCACTGGGGAGATCCAACAGTTCATGCTGAAGCAGAAGGCATGTTCAGCAAGTAATAAAGGCTGCCCCTGCTCCAGTGCTGGGGGAAAGGGCGAGAAGAAAACCATCTGAATGCAGTAGTGGCGATACGGGCATTTCTCCATAAATTCCAGAGCAGGTCTGGAATTCTGATGGGACTGATAATGACCTGCAGCCTGATTCTGGTGAAGTCACTGTTTTCTTTCCTTTTCTGCTTTTTATTCTGTCTGTCATAACGGCTATGCCTCTTCCTTCTTATGGCTTAGCATACTTGTGGTTCACCAGATTTAAAAACAATGGCTGAAAACGATACCATCACATCCAGACACCTTCAAGTCCCCTGTCATGACCACTGACTGAATGCCTACATCTGAATGATGTGACCAGGAGTAACCCTCAGCACAATTCCAACAGGGTCACCCCACTGGCTCTCCAGTGAGACCCAGCAAGATCCTGCAGTTAGATCCTGCAGCTCGTGTTAGGGACCCAGAGGGATGAGTGCTGACAACAACAAAACTGGTGGGAAGCAGAGGAATTATCACACTTCTGAGTAAATACGAGCACACACTGGTAAACATACATTCACATAAACTGGGATCCCTATTTTTTAACAGGTTTCTGGAGTTTTATGTGAGTTTTCAAGTCTTCTAAGCTGTCTGATTTTTTGTTTTTCTCTCTTGCAAGTTGCCCTTTTCAAATTATTAACTTGTGCTGGGGTGAGCTCTACTGGGTTTAAGGAAAAGCAGAGCTTGTCTGGCCAACAGCATTCACTGCATTTCCATATAATTTTTCCCTCTCCTCTCAAATGCTGAGGGGAATCTGGGTGTAGAAAGTCCACACTGGGACTTTTCCCCATATAGAAGTTACAGAAACAAGAGTCAAAACTGAATCCTGCTCTTGTCCCTCCTTGGCAAAGCTTAGGGAAAGCTACAAGCAACCTTTACTACTGTGCAAAGATGGAAATTTTGTTAGGCATTTCTCAACCATTTTGCATAGATTTAAATATATATGTTCTTATTTAGCAAATATTTATTTAGCTATCACTGCAGTTTTCCTTAAAGGACCCAGCCCAGGGAGAGTGACAAAACCCCCAGCTTCTGCTGAGAAATGATACGCCCTGCAGTCAGACTATGTATTTAGAATCTGGAGACAAATTTTAGGGCCTGGATTTATTTATAGTGTCTAATAGATGTTTGATAATTATGTGCATGGGAATGGAAAACAAATTCTCTGTATTAAAAAGCATAAAGAAAACTTGTTTGGATTAGCATGATCAACTGAAGGCATCAATTTGATTCTTGGTATATATATAATTTACTGAGCTGCAAAATAAACACACTCTACTGTTCCTCTGCTGAAGGCTCCAGCTGTAAATATTTCATTACTTTAAAAATGTATTGCTATTAGAAAGGTCTTTTAGTATTCAGCAGAATCAAGTTTTAAGTAATAAAATAAAACTGTTTCTATTTCCTGAAGGACCTTTTTTAAACATACTATTTCAGTTAGGTGAAAATTGTTCTGCCACCTGTTGGGAGTGGGCAGAATTGTCCCAGAAGCAAGTGGGGTGGGTTTTTTTTATTAGTTTTGATGACATAAATCGATTCCTGGTCTCACAAGCACACAGTATAAATCACAAACACCCAAAGTCACACCCAGCATACATTGTACTCCTTTTCTTGCCAAGTGGCACCATGGAACTCATGGCTGCAGGAAACTGAGAACTCATTTAATACATATAGCCCTGCTGACAATATACATGCATAAAAGTTGCTGCAGGTACCTCTAAAACAATTTTTGCAAAGACATTTAAGGCTGACCTCTCAGGGCATGAAGATATGAAGATGAGAAGAGGAAACCAGTCTAAGCTGTACCAGTCTATAGTTAGGGAATTCTTACCTCTGCCTTAGAAGAGGTTGGTGTTGGTCACTGTCAAGAGTTCAGGGATAATTGCATCATGCCATCAAGCTCTTCCTGTCCTACAACTAGCTTCCAGGCCATCTTCTCCTCTAAGAAAAATGTGTCTACTCCCAGGATGGTGTAAGGGAACGAAGACTGGATGAGGAAAGGAGAAAGTTTGTCAGGCAAACAAAAACATCCTCCCTTGAATTAGTGATGCTATCATTACAGCTTTTCTTTACACAACCAGGATACTTCTGGTGGTCTTTCTGCCTTTGCTTGAAATTGGCTTGAAATGACAAGCTTTTATGGAGTATTTCAGGATGGTTTCTTCCTGAATTTGGCGGAGGTTAGGGGTGATAAGGGCGAAGTGTGTGATTCTTCAGTTTTTTTCCACTGTTGGAATGCTTTTCAGGGAAAAAACCAAACATCTTGTGCTTTTGTGGAATGATTTGCAAGTGTAGGGGTGGCTCTCTTTATGTAGGAATTGATAGGTTTTGCTGTTCAAAAATCTGACATCTCAAGCACAGGATTAAGTGTGGGTACATAGATACATGGGAATATTTTTCCGCTATATGTGAGGTACCAAAGCCATAAATAATCACAGATCTGGAAGAAACTAATTTGCTACCCATGTACTATTCTGGCACCTGGTAAACTGCTTCCATCACTATTTCATTTCTCAAGAATAACTGCCCACAAAACAAACAGCGTGTCTGAACATCATGAAGTGCAGTTTTGGGGGGATTTATTATTGTGCTTCTTGAAATCCTTAAGGACCCCCAAACTGAGCATTGAACAAAGACCACAGTCCTCTCCCATAAAAAGTTACAGCTCAGGTTATCCAAGTTGTTGAGGGAGGTTAGCCTGTACACAGAGGATTTGAAAGCTGTCCCACATTGAATCAGCAGAAATTATATGGCTGGGGTAAGATTTCACCCCCAAAAGTCACAGGATTAAGCCTTCCTATTATATTGTGAATATTGGTTTAAAAACATGGTAATACATATCCCCTCATTCTCTGCTGAGCATTCAAGTCAGGAAAAAACCTGAGAAAGACACTGATTTGCAGACTTGCAATATATCCTGAAACTTGTTTTCTCCTTCCTGAAGAACTGTTTTGGTCCTCAGCTAATAATTAACTTTGTGAAGGAAATTCCTTATGTAGGAACAGCTGTACAGGTTGGAGTTTCTAAGGTTGACATGAGAGTACTTTGTGTCACTTGAAGAGCTATTGAAAACTCTCATCGAATACTGACATTTCAAGACAGTCATCTTTTGCAGAAATCTGAAACAACTTCAGCCAATCTTACATCTCATTAAAACTCAAACATAGATATCCTGAATGCTATAATTTTTATTATGACTTCCTCATTCCTAAACAGTATTTTAGCTTTTTTGGACAGATGTTGAGTTGTTGTAATAGTTTGTTTCGTATCAAAATGTATATTGAGTTATATCAAAAGTTTAATGTGTGTGGAAAATTACATACAACCTTCATGTGCACTTTCTGAATCCTTATTTGGAATCAAATCTGAAAATGAGATAATTTTCCCTCATATACTCATTTATGCAAATTTAGCACAGGGTACCTGAGCTGAAATTATGAACTGGGAACTGATAATACATATCACATATGGTACAATTCATTCAAAAATTAATGTATTCATGGAGCATTTAGGGAGTCTGGAAGGGCTGTCAAGAAGGTGCCTGCAGCTTTGTTTCCTATGGCAGTATCAGGTAATTTATCACCATTTCAGCTACATCCTGTTCACAGCAACACTTCTCGAAAGCACTAAAACAGATTTCTCAAAAGGCAGTTGAACTGACTTCTTGGATTCCTCAGCTACTCTCTCAAGAGCTGATGTTACATCACATAGGAAAAATGTGATGAACAGAAAGACATTGCTGCTCTGACTGCATTCACGTCTGGGTCCAGCTCGCACTCCACCACTTCTCCTCCAGGTTCATTTCAGAGATGGTTACTTTCTTCTGTCTCTATGGTCCTGTAGACTTCCTCATAGCAATAAAATTTAAGGATGTAGCTTGGGGAAAGGAGTAACTTCAAGAGCTAGCTGAATGCTCAGCTTGCTACCCCATGGCACTGCAGCTGGATTATGGATCCTGTGTGATCACTACTGTGGTCTGGTGAACCCATCTTTGTCAACACCATCACAGGTCCTATCTTCAGCTAAGATAGGCAAGGTTGACTCTAATGGGGACAACCTTGGTTTTCCCCTGGGATATGGCCTCGTGAACTCCATCTAAGAATTTAGCTGTAGTACTGCAAGAAAACACACTTGACTGTGGCTCAGCATAGCACTGAAAAACATGTCATGTAAATATCTACTGCAATAAAAGAATGGTCTCCAGAAAGACCATGATGTTGGCAGACCTTACCCTCCCATCCTGGCTTTTGCCTGTGGGGTTGCCTCCTGTGAGCTAAGAAGGAAGGTTGGGGAAGGCTGATCACGTCCAAGTAATATGCAGAAGTCATAGCGGAGTGTGAATGTGGCAGGGTAAATTGATGGAGTCCCTCACACTCCAGTGAATAATCTCCGGTCATGTCTGAAATCATGATGATTCCAGTCTTGACGCTTTACAATGAGCATAATGGGTCAAGGCCATCTGGGGTTCCATACCTGAAAGCAAAAGAAAAAGCAGATGCCAAGGAAGGAATATAAGACTTGGACAGTTATGTAGTAACACTTCTTCAGAATTTACCCCAAACTCCAGCAGTTGGCAGCTAAAGGACTTCCCAAACCAGACACTGTTCATATACATGCAGTAAGTCTCAGTGGATTTCCCTTCAAAGATTTGTCCAGTCCTTGCTTGAATCTATGCACACTGCATATCCCCCCAATGTCCTGCAGCAAGGAATTTCATAGCGACATCCTGTATGAAGAATCACCTCTTTCATTTCTTTTGAGTGTGCCAATTGTTAGCTACTCATGTATCAAAGAAACAAAACAAATGATCCAACAAGAGCAAGAATATTTCTTTACTTGAAGTTATGCTCCTGTCTACTAGAATTTAGCCAAGCACTGGATAAACATGACATAAAACTAATTGCCATTTCATGTACTTCCAGGTGAAAGTTTAGAAGATCCGAGGCATTATTTTTCACTGCAAATCGTCCCAATTTCAAGGGCATTTATACCCTGACTTTCCACACAACACTCAGCTAAAGCATGCCTCATTAATTCACATGCGAGCTTTCATGCCTCCATAACCCAAATTTCTTCTCTCACCTTTCTCAGATGGTATTTTTTCCCTCACTGCTGAGGCTCAAATTGATTTACTGCCCCCAAACACAATTCAGATGCTCTGCGGTTTCATGGCCCTTTTAAACTCTCCTCAATGGCAATGGATATGGAAGTGCTGTTCAGGTCCTTGCATTTAACATCATTTGATTCTTCTTTCCCTGTCCTCCATCTCCCTCACTTCCCCTTATTTGTATTCTCATCAGTGTCACATTAAATGCCGTGGAACACGCTTTTAGGGTAATAACAGGCCTGAAGTTTATGAAATAAAAGATTGATATCAGCTTCATAAAACTCAGGGGAAGCAATATCTTCTCTGTGTCTTGCCATCCCTTTAACTGCAGCTACCTTTATACATTGTAGAGGGATAGAAGAGTTTAAAAAAAAAAAAAAAAAGAGAGAAAAAAAGGGATATCTCCAAACAGCAGTGGGATTTTGGAACCTGGTGTGCCATTAATTTCTTTATCGCTTTAACTGCAAGGAAGTTGCACTTGCTTCTTTGTGTATTTCAGTGGTGTGTTACTTTCAAGGGTTTGGCAATCTTTTTCCTTAAATGTCACTAGATTCTGAAACATTCAAGCTTTGTAACCAGTGGTTTATAGCCGTCACACACTGAAAGGGCAACGGATGAAGAAACTGTCTATTATTGTAGATAAACAGAACGTTTGCCACATATCAGGATGGAATGAAAAACAAGGCTGGAGTTTTACACTGATGCCCAGGCTGGTGGCATCTGGGTACCACCTGTGAAAACTGCACCATCAGGCTGCTTGATGTCCCTCACTTGTTTTACCAGTAAGTTGGTTCCTCTGAATATGGATCCAAAGCCACATTTGGACTAGGCTCATACTCACAGCATGCATTAGAAGCTTTGGTTACAGGACTTGATTTGGAATCCATCACTTGCTTCAGTTTCCAACCCACTACATCAAACACAGCCTCTGCAGCTGCAGTGGGTGAGGGTGGACTGTAAATCTGACAAATCTCAGAGACTCTGGCATGGTGATCCTTTTTACAGTTTTACACCAATTCAACAACGTGAAGCTTTAGAGCAAAACTTGCCTGTATTTATTCCAGAAGAAACTGGAGAAGCACGAAGAGGTAGCAGACACCCAGATCACTCAGCCTCATTGTACCCAGGGATGTTCTCACCAGTAAATTGCCCACATATCTTCAAACATCTCCCATGTTCTTGTTTCTCCCCAAATCAGTGCCATGTAGACCTTACCAATGTTTTTGCCAAAGACTTTCTTTTTCACTGGCCTATTTTGCTATTCTGAATTCACAGCTGAACACTTTCGTTTTGCAGCTTGGAAGACTGACACAGATACATTTAAGATGTAAGCTTTTTAGTTTTATGGTCAGTAACTGTGTTTTTTACCCTTGATAACAGATCAAGCATTCAACAAAAAAGTAAAAGCCACTGTGTTTCAGCTTTCTGCTTAGCTGCCTCTGAATACTGGATTTCCTCCACCCCTCCCCTTTTTTTAATGCTGTCAATTTAGCAAAACTTGCTGAAATGGACAGATGAGGGGTGGGAGAACCTGAAGAAACAAGCTACCCTGCCAAAACCATCCCACTGATCCCATTGACGTGTCAGTGTTTGCCAGAAGCAATTGCAAAGCAACAAACGGGCTTTTTATGAAGGACAAAGATTTATTTTTAAAATGGGCCAAATTGTACTGGCTCCACCTTCCTTAAGCGTTGATGGTGAATTGCAGTCCCACAGCTATCCTAGGAGAGACACAATTCTTAGCTTAATAAACTCAGTGGGAGTTCCTGCACAGGATTTTTTTTCTGAGCTCTGGAACAGTCCCCACAAGTATTTAGCCCACAGCCCTCCACAAGGGTACGCCTCTAGGTGTTCCTGTACAAGTGGCACACAACATCCCACGATAGAAAATAAGGACATGAATTTGAAGTCTTGAGTTCATATAACATATTTGCCCATTATTGTCTACATCTTTCTCCTCTCCTCACTTTTCAGATTTATTTTTGTGTGTGTGTGTCTGATGGAAGGGTTGTCCAGGCATGAGCCCACCTCAGCTCGGTGGCTGATGACTGACCGTGGAAAAAAAGGGAAGGCAGCCATCAGGGTTATGGTGTCAAAGAAATGAGCAGAGGATTAATAGATGCCAAAGAGCTGGGTTGTCATATAAACACTGAATATAGACTCCGAAGACAGGTTTTTCCCCGCTAATTGCAACACCAAGCCCATTAAATGGTGTGATTTTAGGCAGATGTGGAAAAAAAAAATGTGTCAGAAAAATACTTTACAAACAAATGTTACCTGTCCCAAAGGACTTTAGAGCATAGTTGAAAAACTTTCACGAGCATGATAGTTTACTCTGAAAGGGTAATACAGCTCTTAAGCAAAGCACGTGTTAGGTTGCAGAGCGAAAAGACACTGCGGAGCTGAGTTAACCATCAAAAGAAGTGGAGTAAAGAATCTGAATTGACAAAACAAAGGTTATGTTTACAACAAGTCCTTCCTTTCTGAAAAATTTTAAAGCATGAAGTATTTTTTCTGCCCCGGTGAGGGAACTTCTATGGGCATGGCACAAGTTGACCCAACTGAAATAAAATAGTTCTGTAAATACCGTAGGTTTGTTATGGGAAGCTGGCAATGCCCCAACGCCAAGTCAGATCCAGGTGTTGGAGAAATATGTCAGTAGATTGAATGAACCTTGTTGGATGGAGAAATATCTCTAAACTGGTGAATTCGTATTGCAGGAGTATTCACTAAAAAGCCAAGGGTATTTTGCATTAGTGCATAACTATTAGATTTAATCTCTAGCATGCACGGCCTTTGCTCTCCCAGCACCTACAACTGCCAGGGTTTGGCTCTTTCTCTGCTTTATGATCTAATAGAGTTAGAAGCATGACCAGTAGCACTGCAGGAGCCACTTCTGGCACTTGATAAACAGTTCTGGATGCAGGGCTGTTAATGTGACTGGAGACACACAGTCAGAGAGGGTTGCTTCAGGAGCAACCTCTGTTCCTGGGCGTGCTTCTCCCTGTCTGGATATCTGGGCTGCATTCATCTGGTGTCAGAGGCAATGGCTGTTTAATAACAAGACATATCAAGAGGGAGCAGATGAGGGGAAGATACACTGTTTACAGAGTAATAATGCCAAAATTCAATGCACCAGAGCATTTTGATTTAGCCATTTCAGGGACTGGCAGCCCACAAAGCAGCACTTTACCAGCTACAAGAACATTGCATATCTGACTAAGGAGAGGGAGAAAGTACACAGATAATATCCTGGGATATGCAGCGGACAAATATTTAAACCCTTACCCAACTGCTTCTCAAAACAGTCCTTCTCCTGCCCCTGCTCCCCTTGCTGCTATTTATTTGAAAAAGAAGACATTGAAAATAACTGAGAAGAATACAGAAGTTTTCTAGGTCTTTGGTTCATTGACAGTGTCCAGAACCTGCAGAAGCAATCTTACATTGATCCCAGCTTGATGGGAAGCAGATATGGAGACCTGGAAGTTCAGCAATTCTAATTGAAAGTATGGACAAGGAAACAGTTTTCTCAAGGAAAATGTTGAAAATCACTGTAATGGAAGTTATTTCTCTCTAAAAGATGGGTTCGGTCACCTTGAGGCAGTGTGGCTGGATCCAGTCACATATTACTACCAAAGCAACTTGAACGCAGTACAGTCATGTAAGCACTTAGCTCTAAAAAATGGTTCAAAAGAGCTTGAGAAGGCAGCACAGAGGAATACTTAAGACCTGGCTGTTCCTGAGAATGCCTTTGCAATTATTGCAGCTCAACATCAAACTATACTGACCGCAAGCAATCCTTACTTTAAGACATTTCTACTCTTCACTCCTACATCCTGAGGACAGAAACAGTGTCACCTCTCTCACAGCTCTGCAGGGAGACTTGAGCAATTAACTGTTTGTTTTACCACTCAGTTCAGAGTGGGTAAAGATTTCAGATAAAAACTGAAGGACCATCCACGGATGCAACGAAAAGCAGAATCATGAAAATCATTACACAACTCACTTTGATGACCCCGTCCTTTCTCCCAGTTTGACGTTTCAAAAATGTTTCAACTCCAAAATAAAGTAAAAATCTATAGCAAATGTTTCCTCTTCCCCACTCCACTCTTCCCTGCCTTTTGAAGGTCTTCTCTGCCCAGATTTTATCTCCAGAGCTATACATCACATGTGTACCATTAACATTTCCATAGAGGTCACAATATTTCACCAGCTCATAAGAACACACAGTTTGATGCAATCCAATAGGAGCCCAGTTTTATAGATGTACAGAGGTCAAAATGAACAGGAAAATCTCTTTGGTCCATCTGAAGATATAAATCATACCCAAACTCCTAAATTTCCACAGCAGAACATCTACATTACTTTTTTAATCATTGTATATGCCTTTATATGTGTAAATACACATATGAGATATGTATAGGTGTACACTGTACATGATGATATATAAAGTATTTGCATGTTAATGACTCCTCTGGTTCTCTGATCTTTCAGTGTTGTCACTCTTTTCTGACAACAGGATTTGCGACCTGTGAAAATGGGTATTTTTGAATATACAGGATTCCACCTTCCCAAATGCTAGTTTATATAAGATGTGTGTGAGTTTGTAGCTGTTTGCACCTTAATAATTATACCTTTAATTCAGCTTTGCTTATCAAATAATAAGGAATCATTATGAAAGAAAAAAAGAAAAGAGTTTCTCTTTCCTCCTTCTTTGTAACAGGATTCCCAACAAGAGCATAATAATAATTTCTATCAAGAACCTTACAGGCTTGAGTCTGACTTGCCTGTTTCCTTACAAAATTATACTGGAGGCATCTTGATTATTGAAAAATTTCCATATGGAAGGGAAGACACACCAAAGAAAATGCTGGAACCTCACTGCCCTCCGCAAATGTCCATTTATTAACTCAGCTCCATGACTCCAGGATGTTCTGATTTCAGTGTACCCCTGCAAGACGATGAAAAGTTAGGTTATTGGTATTTATTTATTTATTGATGGTGACAGAAAGACACCAGCACAGTGCAAGGAGAGGAAATTGTCTCTTGGTAAAGATTAAAACTGTGATTTGGGATATTGTTCGAAGACGTGGTCTAATTAAAAAAAAAAAAATTCAATTAAAGAGCTCCAAAAAGATCTATGTGTCTAGTCATCAGTCATACATTATTAAAATAGTTCAAGATACTGTTTGCTCTTTTTTTGTCCCTAAGAACTTTAAAAAGAACAATATCTGAGAAACAGTCTTGTAATGAAGAAGTGGTCAAAAGTTTTTAACTTTAGCATTAGCAGAATGTTTTCTTCATATTGCTTTTTCATGACAAAAGATATTAAAATAGTGTTGCAACCCACACAGAGAGAGAAAAAATAAATAAACCTTAGGTGTCTAGTTTCACAGAATTGCTGAATAAAACATCTCCAAGGTCCTGTGCTGCTACAAAAATGTTGGTTTTGTTGGCTCAAATTCTGAAAAATCTCATCTCAACACTAGATTTTGGGAAATTTCATCTCAGTGTGTCAGAGAGCCCATGTGGAATTCCTGAGAGAAAACCTACTTCTCCAGTACTCCAGGCAAACATTTCACTGTGTTTGTATGGGGGAAGAAAATGTCAGGCAGAAACATTCTAGCATACAGTCTAATTTTACCGGTGTACATTTTAATAAAGCACTGGTCTCAGTCTGTCTCTGCTTAAGAATTCTGTATGTAACTGAGTAAACAGTGTACATGAAAATCCTCTTCTCTCAATCTATAAAGAATAGGAAAGGTTATAGCCTCAATATACAGATGCTCTGCTTCTCAGGTCAATCTCTAGATCCGTAGCTCTCCAATCCAATTCCCAGCATGTAAGTCAAGTACACACACACACACTGTGTTACAAAAGCGTGGCAGGAAAGGTGATCCTACAAGCTCTGTGGCTGAAGCCAAAGGAGAAGAGAGCTCCTTTATGCCACCTCTCCTGCACTTCATGACCAATTTGCCGTACTTCTACATTTACATAGACAGGGAGCTGACAATTCATGAGTGATTGCTGCATTTTACATACTATGCTACTGAGACCATCTGTCCCGTGGTTAAACTATTAAGCAGCAAAGTCTTTCTTATCCCTTCTGCCTGGGGACCGTTGTGACTTTTCTTTCGGTTGCTACATTCATCTGAAGAATTATACACACATACCATGGGCTGTCTCAGACACCTCTCTTTGCACCTTCAGTTCTCCACCAAAGATGAGTAAGAACACTCAACAAGCGAGCCTGATAAAAAAGTCTACAAATAATGCACTGATCAGAAAGGAACAATTAGAAAACAATCACTTTCCCATCATTTGCCAGACCACACTAAAGGATAACCTTAAAAAAAAAATCAAATTTCAAATGTTGGACAAAATTACGAGTTTTTTCCCTCCATGAAAAGCCAGTTAAGTACTATGTTCTGTTAACTACTATGTTCCATTTTTTCTTTAAAAACAGAATAAATAAAAGTTGTACCAGAGTGCAAAGACAGAGTTAATTAAAAAGACCAAGATAATTGACAATTCAATGGTAAACCACTAGCACAAGTGTTGAAGTTTAAATAGGAGTTTAAAATTCCTTCAGCTTTTGCTAATCTTTGATGCTCAAGGAAACAAAAGAAGTCTTTGTTTTGGAAAAATTTATGATTTTTACATGACAATCCCCCTCTTTTATTTTTTTTAGCCTGATTTCCTAAGGAAATAAGGTACCTTGTCAAACTGTCCGTCATTCCTCCCTTAATTACTTTGGAACAAGCTTGCCAATTTCAACCACGTTTGAAAGAGGAGATAAGTCCCAGGAACAGTGACAGTTTTGCAAGTTTCACTGAACTGCCTGGCTTGAGAAGTGAGAGGTGAAGGACTGGCTCCCTCAGAAGAGGGTCAGTGAGCCCCAGCTGCTGCACACCCTGGGTGGGAAGGGGGTTGGCAAGTCAGCAAGGGCAAGGACCCACAGAAGCCACAGACACATAGACGACCAGGGTGGGTAAAGGGAGCTGCTGCTGTTCTGGTGGGAGAGGCGACAGCTACAAATGCGTACATGATAACCCTGACTGCTCTGGCTCAGCTGCTTTTGAAATTCCCAGTGAATTTTTCTGATCCCAAATTTCGTCCCCTTTTTTTCGCCTTTCAGGTGATTTGGTATCACAAACTCAAGATACTAGAAGTTTTCATTTAGTCAAGGAAGAAAAGAGCAATTTAATGAAATGCCACATCATGTGGAGAAGGATTATTACTAGGTTTATTATTATTATTACTACTACTACTACTGTTATTATTATATTACTTAAAGTCCTCTGTTCATGCTGAATGAATACATGATTATTTAAAACAAAGCAAAACAAAGTTTTGAGCAAACCTTTTCAAGTCTTTGTTTTTGTTATTGGCCAAACCTACTTCTGCCTTATTACAAGATAGACCAGCCTGGTAGATTTGTAAAATCTGTGGAAAGCAAAGACTAGAGGCAGAGAGAGGAGAGATAGGAAGACAAAACAGCCATGCTGTAGATTGAAAAAACCATACCTCCTCATATAGAAAATGACGGGTATATTAGGGGAGAAAAAGGATTAATTTCTTTAGCTGTAAAGGACCTCACAGTCTATTACCATCAGCTTGCAGAAGCCAGTAGCCATCACGGCAGATGTCGTTTCTTTTCCAGTACTTCAAGAAATTAAACTGTCAGTCTTCATTTCAGCTAGTGGCTTCACCATGATATGATGCTGTGCTTAAGAGGGTTTGAATTCAAAACTATTCCCTTGGCTTCACTGTCTCCCATATCAGATAGGAATGTCCTGATGAAATCCCAGATATTGCATTCAAGACATCAAGGCAAATGAAGGCTGGCAAGCATGAGGTAGGATAGCATTTTTGGTGATGAAATACTCCTACTGGAAAACCTGGAGGACATCCAGAGCCTAAAGTTCTACTTTATCTTTTGGGTTGGGGAACAAGTACTTTAAGCAATTTGAAGATAAGACCCCCCCAGTCAAGTAAAGACAACATCACCAGGGACAAACTCCCAGCACAGTGTGACATAGTTTGGCAGAGTTATAACCGAGATAAATCTCTCTTCTCTGCCTTTTGAGAAAGGCAACAAAAAATGGCTATTTAGAGTGTCATTACAGTACAAACTTGCCTTTCTTAGTCTTTCCATAAATTTTGCTGTACTGATTTAACACCACAGTTGTGCTGTTAGTGATTCCTTGCTTCCCCAGGGAGTGTAACCTTGCAGGGAGAACAGGAGGACAGAAGGAGCCAGTATCTGGATGTGGAGCTCGTAATTCAGGTGGTTGTGTGTACAGCTGGAGCAAGGGAAGACTTTCCTCCCAATGCTTCATGATTTAATGGTGATTCAGTAAAATGTCCACCAGGCCAAAGGCGGGAAGTGAAAGTTTCCTGCATTTAACTCTGAGGGAAACCTGGCAGAGACCCTCACCACGCTTAAAAGAGAGTTATTGCCCTTCAGATGGCAACAGCAATTCACATTTCAGGGTTTCCTAGAAAAACAGCCAAACTGCTGAGGCCCTGCTTCAGGACTAGTGGGAATTGCCAACCCTTCTGCTTTTCTAACCTCCTAAGGAAACACATCCCATCTCACCCTGAGTTTTGTTGTGCCTCTCGTTCCAAGGCACTCGGATGCTTTAAAGGCTGGTGTCATACATCGAGGCCTCGGAGGATTAGAGGCTATATAGGCAGGAAAATATTTCTTCCCAGAAATGGCCCCATGCTCTGAAGCATGAGGATTGATAACCTCTGTAAATTTTCTCTTCACCAGAGCAACTGCTGGTGTTATTCATATTCATGTAAGTGCCTAATCCTTTCCTGAATTATTTGCCTTATATCAACTTGAGTTCAAAAAATAACTTTATGGGGACCTGCCATTTTCACCTCTAAACTTTTCAGAACGTTCTTGCCAGTGGACTTTTAGCAAAGTACCAATTTAAGGCTGATGGTTTGCACTTTGAAAACCACAGGCTCCCTTTTGACAGAGAAAAGAGAGCAGACGGGTTTGATAGCTTCCAATCCAGTAACAACTAAACTCATTGACCAGAGACAAATATGACCTGATTGCATAGAAAAATCCCAAAGCAACTAGGAAACTGTCTTCTGAGGAGATTTAAAAAACGCACTGGAGAAAGTAGTTGAGACTTCGAAGTCTTTCTGGACATATCCTTCCCTGTACTGTAGACTCCTCATCCATTGGTTGAAGTAGATGAGAACAGTCTACTTTTCCTTTAAAGGCTGCAATAGATTTTTCTGCACTTCCAGAGCAAGAAAAAGAAATATATTTAACTCTGAAATCCCACTTAGTTCTCCAGACCCTAAAAGAGGGAACATATGCCACATTATGCTGTGTCTCATTGCTTGTCCCACTGGACAGCACTCACAGGCTCATTGCTTTTTGAATCAACACACAATAACCCCAAGCCTGCCCTTACAGATGTTTATAAAACTACTGCACAGCCCCATGTAACCAGCAGAGCCCCTCCTGTGCTTAGACGCAACTGACATCTGCATTTTGTCACCTTCCCTGTTACAGCTGTGTTTACTAGCACTAAAAGTATCTCAGGGAAAAGGAAACAAATAGAACGAGTTAATAGAAAGCAGGTTACCAGAAAGTGAGGAAATCTGCTAGTTTAGCATTTCAGGTATGTGTTGTGGTTCCTAGAGCAAGGGCTGTAAAGGAGCCCAGAGTAGGCAGGGGTTAGTGGTGTCTCCATTGCAGGACTGTCCAAATCTGGTCAGGCACTATTGTCAGACAGAGTTTGGTGGGTTTTTTGCAAATAAGATAGTTACAATACATCTTCCTCTTAAAAGAAAAACTTTTAAAAATGAGATTTAGGAACACTCAGGTTAGATCAACACAGGTACTAATGCTGGCTTCAAGTACTTCAAGAAGATCAGGCATGGGCTCCTTTTCAAGGTATTTGGCATCTTGAATGAATCTGCTCAACCCAGTAGATCTATTTTCCTTGTGTTTTGGACTGTCATCCATGATCTGCTGTGCTGGAAGTTTGTTTGCACTGAGAAAAAAATTAAATCATCAGTGATATGAGACTGCTATTCCCTTCAGTGTATACTCTTCTACTTTAAAAAGTCTGCACCCAGGCTCTGTTTTTCCTGAGCAGTGTAGCAATAAACCAAAGTAAGCAGTGTCCTTGGTCAAAAATGACTGCCAGAAATCAAAAAGCCTGTCAGTTTATGTTTTTTATCCTCCCAAAATTTCATCTTACTATCCTCTTGCTACTTCTCTTCTTAGCTTTCTTGTTTCCCCAGTCCCTACAGCCTGTAGACCTGAAATATCTTCACCACCATTTCTTCAGAATGTACACCTCACTCCAAATCTTTTATTCTGACTTACCTATAGCTCAATGCTATGGATGATGGTCTCAGTCTGAAGCTCTTTCATTGCTTCGAGCAGTTTAACTGACTATTCCACTGAACTCAACTCCCTGCAGCATTCCAGGTGTCTGGGACTGACCAGCTCAACCACCACCCGTGTCCTTCAGCAGTACAATGTCTACCAGAGCGACATTGTGCAGTGCAGGAGAAAAGAGTGAAACTGTTCCTCTGCTCAGTTAGAAAAAGCCTAGAAAGGACATGCCTGTGCTGCCCGTTTTTCATCTATTTTACACAAGTCCATGAGGGGTTTTGCCAGCACTGATGGATTGAGCAGTTTCTAGGACTGACATTCTTCCTTGTGTTCAGGTAAATTTGCACATGCACCGACTTCTTACACCTGCCCTCTTTCTCAAGCTTTCTTCCCTTCTCTATAGGTAGGTCAAGAGAGAGTGAGATTAAGATTATACAGGAGAGGGAAATTAATCCAGAGAGTGAACTGAAGTTGAGGCAGTGGAAAAATCTGTTTGCAGGAATATGACTGCTCTTTCTGCAGATATTTACAGAATCCTAGGAAGTAATAAGCCGGCAATGAAAAACACTGTCTGTCTGAACTACTCACCATAGGCAGAAAGAACAAACAAATAGACAATTTACGCTAACACAATCAGTAACCCAATCAGTGCTTTCACACAGGTCTCTGTGCTCGTTCTTGAAACCAGAGCCAAAACCCAATATTTCTCTGTTCCAATTAAACACATGAATTCATTTGTATTTTTCCTCACAAAGTGCCATAATGAAAGAGGGGAAATGACATGTAACTTTACTGTTCAATCAGTCAAAGCTGACAACCAACAATAAAAAGCATTAATCTAAATTAGCAGCATAGGAAAAAAAATGACACAACGCTGTCTGCAGGATTGGATGGAATTGGTACCTATCACCGACGGCCACCTGATGAATTCTGAGTCACTGCTAATTTGCAGGGATCATGATTGCAATTTACTATTGCACATGATACTTCCTGCTTTTCAGACCAAATTGTCCAAGTACGTGTCACCAATGGAACGTATTTTTAGAAGATGAGGATGTCATCTGAAAGCATCGAATGCTTTCATGGAGCAAGTAGTCAGCTCTTTAAAAAAGACAGATAATTTTCCATTCTCCTTGTGTTTTTTAATGTGCTGTCTCTGTTGCCAGTGTCCTGTTGGACAACTTTCAAATCCAATCTTGCTCTATTCCCAGAACTTCTGTATAGCAGACAGCGATCAGGCATCTCCTGCTCCTTCATGACTGTGTATTTGGGCTGGTTTAGAAGTTCGCTTCTCTAGGCAAAAGCAGTGGGCGGACAGACCGCTTCTTTCTAAACTCTCTGACTTCAAAGGATTCTCCAAGTGCTCCTGCAGCTGCAAGCACCTTAGAGACACTACCAGAGGCATCCTGTGCAGTTTCTCACTGCAGCATTCTGTTTGGTGAACCCAGCGGGGTGTGGGCTGCCAGCCTGACAAGTTAGAAAACCTTCTGTGCAACCCAAAAGCTATGGGAGAAATCCAGCAGCACCTTTGCATCTAACCCATTCCCTCTTCACAAATGGCACAGATATCCCTCCCTCTTCACCAGAATCCTACCTGTGCTCCTGTACGAGTTGCTTGTAATAGCCCACTCAGACATGCATTACTCATTGAAATGCAAACCTAATCATTTAATGTGCTCAGCCCTGATGAACCACACAAACGTTTCAACAAATGTTTGTTTGTCTCTCTATAAGAAAATGTTGTTTCTCCACAAGAAAATGTACACTGGAAATCTCTTGTGATCCAAGTGCTTTGATTAGACGGTTGAAGAACAGTTTTTGAATTTGATGTCTGCCTAAAGCCTCCCATTCCACATTCGGACCCTAGAATAGTACAGAGTATTTAGGCTCCTAAATCCTGCTTAAAAGCATTAAAACTTCCTGTGACATGGGTGGAAATTAGTTGTTCACAGTGTCATGTGAAAAAATTTGTGAAACTCAGCCCAGTTTGGACAACGTGAGAGACTGTTCCTCTCTTTATAACCAATGAAACCTGCTCAGCATCACCCCTGGAGTTTGAGAAATTATTTGCTGCATCCTGAAGTGGATACCTCTCTTAATTTGTGGATGAATTGATGGATCACACCCGACTGACTGCACTTAGAAAAGCACCACTGATTTAATGGGAATCTAGGCACTGGGTGCAGTTATAAATGCTTCATTAAGCTGGTGCAACGAAAATCATCTTGGGTTTCAAACTGATATACTCCTACTTTCGAATTACTTGCGTAGACTCTGTTTATAAACCCTGGAGAGAAACAGGTACTTCCAGATTATTACTTCATTTTAAAATATTCCTTCAGAGTAGGATGGATAAAATACATTCTCAAAGCACCCTTTTATGTCCAGGGACTCTAGAGGGAGCATAGTATGGAAAGCTTAAGATGCAGACATCTACAGTGTAGATATTTAGTATAGTATTTGTATATGAATATTAGATCAATACTGTTTCAAGTGTTTTGAGCCAAGGACCGTCACAAAGGCCAGGATTGCAAAATCCTATCTGGGGTATTGAGTTCCAGATCAGAAGTGGAATTTGGTACCAGGTGCAGTAATTCCAGTTACCTTGTGCAATCCTTCCCGGAGTCCTGCTGCTGTTCCAGGATGGCACAGGTCTGAATTTGCACCAGCTGCATGTAGATGTTTTGAATAGCCGAACATCTCAAATGCCTCTACTTCCAATGGAACTGGGTTAACACATGAGCCAAGACCTTATATTTCCATTAGAGCTGATAAGGATCTAGTCAATAATATCTGGTGAGTACAGAAAGGTGCTCAGCCCCTTCTGAAGTTTATACTTACGTTCCATCAACTGAACAGTGCTCTTGACTCCACTCTCTGTAGTGACTATGTCTCCACTGACTGCAGAGGCACCCACTCAACATACAGATATGCAGATACCTAAATTAACGTGTCTTAATCTGGGACAAAATCATATCCCAGGAGCATAATACTTTCAGAGACCCTACAATAGGCATTATGCCTGAGAAATCCAACTGTTCTAACAGATGCTGTAAAAAATAGGGGCAAAACCTCTGCAGACTTCAAGAAAGAAATTCCCCTGGTGCAGATTGTTTGGAACATCTGTGATTTCTGTAATTATTGCCTGTTTTTCCTGCTCAGATGTCCTATGCTCAGATAGACCAGTCATTTGCAAAATGATAAACAGATGAATAAAAGGCTGAGAAGATACTTGTTGTTAATTATTTACATTTAGGGAGGAGTGTAATTAGTTTTACAATTGCTAAGGCATTGATAGTAAGCAATTGCTATCTCAGTCCACCCATAAACAAGCTTCTGTGTTGGTAATTAGAAGAGGCCACACGTGCCACAGTTTACTGTAGCTGTGTAATGACATAGGCTTTTCTTTTGCTTTTGGTTTTTTTCAGTGCTTTGTGATTTCTTGCTCATCCATTCTAGTTGGCACTCCTGAGTTCAGAACTTCCTTTATTGGAAATAGGAGGTTCACATTGATCGTAACACTTGAAAGAGACCATTTGGGATGACAGCTAGGGAAATTATAGAGGTTCTTAAATTAGAATGCAGCCCATTCCCAATAGAAAGGAAAAAGTCAACACAGCGCCAATTCTAGCAAGGTGACATTCTTCCAAACATCATTAGCTGCAGAAGCATGGATTTAAGTGAGAATTTGATGGACTTCTTTCTTAGGTTTCCAGTTTGACATACATCGGTCTTGGAAAGGAAAGTAAAGATACTATTAAGGAGGAAGAGTCTGATCTTGTGGAATTAGTGCTGGCAGTAGGCAATTTGGTTTCCAACACTCCCACAGAATAATATGGGGTTAGAAGGGACCTCTGGAGATCACCTAGCCCAACCCCTAAAGTCCTAAAGGTAAGGAGGTACAGGTAGAAATGACAATAATGTTAAGATAAACTCACAGTGAATGACTGATATTCAAAAGACAGAGGATGACATTGCTAGTATTGTCAAAACGCAAAGCAAGTCTGTAACTCTGCAGAAGGCATAGTCCTCACTTTTAATTATTTCTTCCAATGCTGAAAGAGCTCATAAAACCCATCTTCTTATCCTGGGCAAAGACAGCTGTTTAAGTGGCACAGAAATGGAGAACCATTCTGGCAGGTTCCAACTATACCAAAAGAAGCCATTTCAATCTCTCATCTAGCAATGGTTAGAAGTTGGTGTCAGTAGTGTTCAAGAAGCTTTTGACATTCCCTCTCCATGCCTGTCTGATTGCTTCTGCCCTTGATGTGCACCACCCATGGTGCCAGTATGAGAATTTGTGATGTCAGATAGAGAACTAGGACAGAAAACTTGTTCAACTGAAAACCAACCAGATTGACAATGCCGCCAAAGGACAGAGGACAGAAACCACTTGTGTCTCCAAAGGAAGCCAAATATGTGTGCTACCAAAGTATAAATGTGTTTTTAAGTACCTCTCCCATTCCCAGTAACCAATACTTGTACTGATGCAGGACTTGGTTAACAAACTTTGGACCTCCAGCCTCTGGCTGTATACATCCATTGCCCAAAATCATACATACTGTGATTCCTGCCTTTTCTTTCATGACCAAGTGAGTACTCCAGGATGACAGATAAAACCACCTGGGCTGCAGAGAAGGTGATTAGCCAGCCCTGCCTGAAGGGATCCTTTTGAAAAGCAGTAAGGTGCCTGTCACTGCAAGACATTTCGTGTATCTCATTGCTTCTTGTTTTAAAATTACCCTACGCAACTAATGAGTTTCTCTCTTCTTTTGACTTTCTCATGGAAAAGGTCTTCTCTTGTATCTGAAGTGTCCTTCTTCAGAGGGTCACTCCAGCTCCAGCTAGCATGCCTAAGTCCACAAGGCGTTCACTGGCACGGTGAGGATGTTTCCCTTATTCACACCCATCCCTCCATCTGGGCAGAGCTTCAGCGGAAGATATCCACCAGCTCCCTTGTGAATGTGTGATGCAGCAACAGGCTGGGTCGCTGCTTGTTGTCTGTCTCTGTACTCCTGAGCTCTTTCTGAACCTTTTGCCTCTCTCCTCAATTGGTAATTTTTCTTTGTTTGTTTATCATTAGTTGAATCCTGGCTTTTTTTTTCGGCTCATGCTGTCTTCACTGTGTGAATCACTGCCGCAATTTTAAAGACCCCTTTGTAGCTAATTGCTGGAAAGCTAATGGCACAGTGCTGCTACCCTCTAGAAACATACTAGTATGCTTAACATACACACAGACACGTACACAGATGCTTCCACTGCTATATACAGACATTAGATCATGTCATCTTTGTAATACCTACATAATAAAGGAGCAAGTGCCCTAGAAATATTCAGTTATAAATACGTCATTTTTATAGATCTGAAAGTTTTATAGGTTTAAAACTTTCACCTCTGCTCATGCAGATACAATTTTTTAATAAGTTTTGGAAAACTAATCACAAAACCATGAGAAATATATCTATTTGTTAATTCTCCGTGGCCTGCTGTCAGAATACTGGTGGAGGAACAACTTAATAGCCTATACATTCTGTTCTGGGAGATTACAGTTTTTTCTTACGAGAGGATTAACACAAAGGCATGATTATCCTTTCAGTTGCATCATTACGTATATCATAGCATAATGTAGAGTTCATCAATGGAATTGCATATTTTTTGTGTTGTGTTTGGTAAGCCTGGAGATTACACAGGAAGTTGCTGAGACAGAGAGACATAGGTTTAAAAAAAAGCAGCAAATTTGCTGAAGCAACAGAGATTGGAAGAGTCAGGAATGGACTGCGTGTTTCTCAGTTCGTAATTTAGTGTATTACCAAATGCAACACACTGCTTCTCCTCTGTAAGCATCTTTATGACCGCTGCTATGACAGTTCACTAATAAACCAGTCTATTTTATAGATGCATATATTGGTGCTCCCACCTTTTGCCTTGCACTTGTGGGTCAACTAATTATACAAGGGGTACTAGCTCTTATTACTCCCTGCTATGAGATGAAAGCAAACTCTTTGGAGCTTGGTTTTTTGTTTTGTTTTGTTTGTTTGTTTGTTTGTTTTTTCAGTTTGCAAGGATGCATTCTGCATCCAGAACCCCAAGTTCACAGAACAATGAATGGTCATTTTTATACTGTGTAGGAAAATTATCCCTTTTACACTCTGCTGGCATATTTCTGTGAAGAGAAATGTATCCCAGCTTCATGTAAGTATAAATGAGGATATTAACTCCCTGCCTCATGAGCCAGTCCTGCACTGAGGTGGCAAAGCATGTCAATACTCCATAAAATATCAGCACAGGAAAGAATAAACTCTGCCCTGTAATAATAATCAGCATATGACTGAACCTGATGAGAACTAGGAGATGACAGGCTTAGGAAAGAAAATTGGCTATAGTATAGTACCACTAGGAGAGATGACAGGTGTATCAACTTAACAGTTCTGAGATGGTGGGAGTGAAAAATATGCTGTTTCCCTCATTTTCTTGGGTGGAAATGCTCTGGGTTGCAAATGGAAGATGTCTCTTATTTTCCTGGAGCCCCCCTGGAGATGATGCTACTCCCTAATGACAGACTCGCGGTTCCCCATGGTGTGGTGATTATCCAGGTTTCCTACAGGGTAGAGTATGGTCACAACCACCCTGTTCTCCTGCTCAATCACTCCTCGTTTAAAGATGCATGTCTGGAGAGAAAAAAAACTTGAAATGAACCTCCAGGCTGGAACCGAGCAGGTGAAAGATATTGCACAAGGGACATCTCTTTTCTCTATGACGAAAAGTATTTTTCCCCCCATTTTTTTGCCTTCATTATTCTGGAAAATGAAGGGGGCAAAAGAAATAACGAGTATCTCTTTTTACTTAAATTCACTACACTCAGAAAAATCTATCACAGTTACTATTGTGTTGGTTGCTCTGCTGTTCAAAGGACCTTTCACGTCTTTTACCACCCTCCAGCTTCATGCTCAGCACTTCAAGCATCTCTAATATTTTATCTGCTATTGAGTTTGTCATTTGCACCTACAATTTCCTTCATTTCCTCCTTGGCTCCACTCGTTGCTCACTGCTTGCCAAAGTGAAAGTGGAAGACGCATAAGCATCTTCCTCTCTCCGTTTTCTTTACTGTTACCATTCCTTGTGATTCCTGTCTCCTGTGTGAATAAGCTAATACCTTCTCTGGATGGATTTCTTAATGTGTTTTGTCTTTGTGCACCCAATCTCATCACATTTTTGTCCCTATTGCTACTGTCTCGCGGTGGGACTCTTGGAAAGATGTCCTTACCCCTACTATCAAAGATGATTTTTTCAAAGATATTTCAACACAATCAGCTCCTGGTTTCACCAGGAGAAAGGATATTTCCTTTGACAACCTTAGCATAGGAAATAACCATGGTCATTCCATAGCTCTTTACCTGAACCAGTTATCTGAAAACACTTTGCAAAACCAGAATTATGACTCCCTTTGACCAACAGAGAGAACAAGACACAGAATGTAAAGATGACTGCTGGACAAAGCCAGGTCATCACAGGATGAAAGTTCCCTGTTATCCCAGTGCTCTAATGATCGAAATATCTAAACTGAAAAATAATGCAGAATTTAGCTCTTCTCACCTCCTTCTATATCAAAAAGCTAAGAGAAAATTCCTCACTGACTTGTAATCCTTTTGCAAGTGACTAGAAATGCTTGTAGCAGGTAGATGTCCAGTGTTTCACAGGAGGTGTATTTTGCCCCAAATGTCATCCCTCTGAAATTAGTGGGACACAAAACCTTTGGAATCAGAAATCAGTGAAGCCCCATGGAATGAGAAAGCACAGTCAGAATGGATGAGAAGCAAATCCTCCCACATTCAGCCAACTAAATTAAGTATGTGTAATCACAAACTTTGAAAAGTGCTATGTTATTCAAAATAGCCTGAGCATAGAATGTCACCATTCCCAAGTAAGGATCTTCAAATATATATAGAGACCCTATAAAGGTATGTGGTGTCCTAAGAGAGACCACAGTAAAGGAGGTCCACCCCAGCAAAAAATCACATGTCAATATTTCTCTCTGATTTTGTTTCTTCTGCAGTCTATTGCCAAGTTCTGCTGCTCACGTTCAGATCTCCCTTTGTGAGCACAGATTAATCTCATAAATTAAAAGGTAGATCATAGCAGATATTGCCCACAAGACAGAAGCCTACCATATACTACTTATTGGAAGAGAGAAAGAATTATTTTTAATTTGCAGAACTCAACTAGGGAAAAGCAGATATATCTCAGTTAGCACAGACCAATGCCTGCATATTAAAAATACATTAAGATCAATAAATGGATAACTGAAACGTCTATTAAAACATTTCCACCTAATACAAAAGACATGCATAGCTGTATAATTGAAATATATTTTCTGTCCATACTACTATGAGATAAAGAATTTCAATGAAAATATAAAGCACAGGATTATATTGCTCACTTTTAATTATCCAGCAAATAGGATTATTATTTTCTTTTAACATGATTTTTGTGTGAGTGTGCACTAGTATATGACTTCAGGTTTACAGCAGGAGGATGAAAATCTCTATCAATCTACAACCTGGAAAATAGATGGGAAAAGGGAGGGCACGTTCCTCTTTACTCTTGTTTGGAAGGGACCTGGTTTTTAGGACTACCAGCAAATTTTTATCTCCTTGACTCTTCTCATCCTTAGTATCCTTATTGTTATCTTCCCGTTCTTACCTCGATGATTCTTCCCATGCTTTAGTCTCTGAGTTATTAACATCGTGAACATTTTCTTACTGTCCAGAAACTGGAGTGCAGTATCATATTAAACATATCATGAAGCAGATTTGTGCTCAGTGTTGGCATAATTAGGAAAATAGAAACATAAGGTTTCCTGAGCTAAAATTAGAATTGTACATGATTAAGCAGATAGTCTTTTGTACTATATATAGTTCACAGAGACTGAGTTTAAAGGAAAATATTTAGTAAACTAACATTTTGGGGTATTTTAAATATGAATCTAAATGTAATGCATGCTTTGAAACTGTTTCAGATCCTTGGAACTGGGCTTATGCAGAAACATATTGCTTATCCACAAGCTTTAGACTCCAGATCTGCTTCTAAGCTGTGTGGTAGGAACCTGCCTCTAAGCATGCTCAAAGCCCAGACTGAATCACAGAATAACCTCTAAGAAGTCAAACTTAATATCAAAAAGACACAGTTTTCTATATTTTTGCAAGGAGCACTTATCTTTAGAGATGAATCTGTATTTCTGAGGAGACTGATGGGATACCCTGTGAAGAAGGACAAAGCGAGGGGTGCACAGCTTTGGGGAACTCAGATGCAATCAGTGTCTTAATTTCCTTTTCTTCACAGCCAAAGAGGGTGGTAAAATACAGTGTGACTTACTAGAAATCATCATCTCTTCATGGTATCCCTCCAGAAAATATAAAGGTTAAGGCTGAGAAGGCTACATTCAAATCTATCCCCAAAACAACACCAAAAGCGCCAGTTCATGAGCGACAAGACTCAGAATAGATGCATACTACACAAAATGCTTAGCAACAAGAGCCTTGAGGTGGGTGATCAAAGGGAATCCTGTCTGATTCTGCTCTACCTCTCCTGGGTAACCTGGGGAGGCTCTGCAAAGCTTGTCCCTGGCATTATAGACAAAAGCCACCTTAAAGAAAAGTCACCTTCCAAAGCATTGGTGCTGCCACGCAGCCATCATAAACTGCCTGCTGGGAAGGGAAATCATACTTGTTTGCTTGACTTGGGTGGTCAAATTGGAAGAAAAAAGTGAGAAAAAAACAAATCAATTTGGCTTTGGGAAGATTTTGATGAGTCAGAGATGTGCTTGCTGCAGAGACACTAAGAGAGTCGAGAATACCCTGTCCTTGAAAAGTAATTGGCTAAAGCTCAGACTTTTAAAATATTTTGGCATTGCTGCACTCCACATTGCAACATCCTACTCCCTGAGGAGCTCTAAGATGATGCAAATCACATACATTTTAACTGCACAGGGCAGAAGCTCCTGAGTTACCACGCAGGAAAACCAGTACATCCTTACAGAAAAGAGTTTCAGGGCAGGGACGCTGAAATCAGCCGTGCTCCTAAGTTGACTGTTGTAGGTTTGTTGGTATCTAAATCCTCTCTTTTCTCCAGAAAGGGGAAGGAAAAATATTCAAGACCACATCTAAGTGTCACCACTGCCTGATGGGTATTGAGTTACACTGATTCTCTGCTAGAGCCAAATCCAATCCTAATGCTGGAGCCCAGTGAAGAAGGTGACCTACCCACCTGCCATGATTAAATATGCTCTGAAAGGAAAGAAAAGAAATCATTCAACACAGAGTAACTGTAAGCCTTTCCTGTTTTTTTTCCCCTTGAGGTATTACTCAGTGTTATTTGGGTTTTCTTCTTCATAAAGACCACGATTTTTTGGCTTGGAATAGAAGGAGAGCTGGCATTAGCCCACGATGCAGTCAGCTGTGGTGAGCCCTCTGCCTAAGCTCAGAACATGGTGTTAATGCACCAAGTCCTGCACTTTCAATTAAACCTCATCAACAGCAAGTTAGTGCTGTAGCCTCGGTCAATTAGCTGCAGAAGTAAAAGCACTGTAACTTCCCCTGGAGCACAAGTCTGCAGAGCTCAGCAAGCTCAGGAGACCAGACTTAAAGAATACCAGTATCTGTGGCTTATAGCAAATGTTGCTCAGCACTTCCTTAATAACTTTCATTCAGGAAATATCAGTCCCTGTTAAACTCCCAAGTCTTTACTCATGGGCATACCATTGCTTTTGGAGGGAGCCACCAACACTAGAATCCCTAAAATTCAGACAACTGTCACAGCCTGATTATGGATTTTAACACCACTAATTTTATTTAAAAAAAAGAAAAAAATAGCCTTTTAGTCTAGCACACAATTTTGCTCTGTATTTTCTCCTTCAAGAGAAAAAACAAGCAGACTGAAACCTAAAGGTCTTGCAATTTATGTGGTGGGGATCATAGAAACGGAACATGTTTTCAGGCTTTGTGGTCATAAAGTGCGTTTAGGAAAAGAGAAGAGATATGTTTTTTTCTTCTTCAGTTTTTTTAGGGAAATTAATTTTCCTCTCACTGCAAAAAAGCTGCCTTTAACATGCAGGGTTTGGGGAGATTTTATTAATTTTGAAGTTTCAGCTTCCTGGTACACCAGGATTTTTACCACCTTATAAGCTGCAACTGCGTTATTGCTGCCATTTACTTCTATGTCCAGGGTCACCATTCTGCTCCTTGATAAATGGGAACATGCAGGACTCCTATTAGTGAATCTGAATTTATGAGCAAGTTTGAGTGACAGATCTTTGCATGTCATGAATACAAGAGCAGTGAGTTTCTAAATACTGCAGACAGGATTAGACTTTCGGATTTATACTTTATATGAAGTACACAGCCACTGGAGATCCCCTGAAGTAGAGGAACATGTAACGTAAAGTTAGAAATAGAAGAACGCTTCACAGTAACATACAACCTGAAAGAAACCCAGTCACACCAGCTCTTCGATACTACAGGTTATTACTTGATGAAAGTATCAGGATCTATCTTAAACCTATTTAGGATGTTCCCTCTTCTAGATCCTGAAAGACCCCTGTAGAAAGTTGGTTGCAGAAAAATTACATCCATTTCTTTTTGCAGGAATAATTATTTTTAATTGAAATTGCCTGTCTACTTCCATAACATTTATCTAATGAGATCTAACTGGAGAGCAATGTGCTTCAGGCATTGTTCTACCAGGCTAAACCAGACATATTGCTTTAATGTTCCCCTAAAACACAGGCTGTCCTCAGAAAGGAGGAGTTGGTAGCACATGGAAAGAAACAAGTTGGGAGAAAGTGAGAGTTGAAGATTTACCAGGAAGATAATGAGAGGGAAGGATTTCACACACACACACACACACACCCGGCAACATAGAGCAGAGAAACACTCCCCAATGTCCTCATGTCTCTTCCACGTTTCTTCTGGGAAGGTATTTGACTAGCTCCTCCTTTAAGTTCTCAATTTGAGCTCTAAAGTAGTGGTGAAAACAGTGGTCACTGCTAGAGCCCACAAAGGTGGGACTCTCTAATAGGGCAAACATCTGGGACTAACAGCTTTGGGGGATAAAACAAATGTTGAAGACGCTATGTTTCATTTCCAGCTGTGGATCAGTTAAATGCTAAGCAGTACAGAAAATGGTAAGAAAAGATGCCAGAACCTGGCCTGGCTGCCGTCTCTATGTTGAGCTATTTCTTCTTTTGTATTTACCACCTTCCTTTTAAACAACCTAGTAAGGACTCCCTTGCCTCCACTTCCCCTCTTGGGATACCATTCCAGAAATTAATGGAAGTCACAGCTAGAGGGTTTTACTTCATAGTATGGCTCTGTTTCTCTTGGCTCAATTTCATCCCCTGAAGTTGGTATGGATAAAAAGATTATTTTTTCTTTTTTAAGGGCATAAAGAACCCCAGTGTTTATTTACCATGACATACATAACACAGGGCACAGGTCTTCACACTACTCTTTTTGATTCCAAATCCATGAACCAGAGTGTTGTTTTTTTCTTGATTTCTCTTTTTAGGATAGGTAAATCTAATGTTGAGTTTAAAATTTCCACTGATAGGAAATCTACTGCAGCCCTTAGAAAGCTGTTCCAGTGGTTAGCATGCTCACTATTCAAATTTGCACTTCATTTTAAGCCGGAATTTGGCTTGTTTGAACTAGTAGACATTGTTTCACCTTTGTTTGTTGCACTGCAGAGCCTTATAAAATTTATTCTTCCTGCCCTTTCCCTTCCCCCTGCAGATATATTTAGATTGCAATCAGGTCACCCTCTAAGCCTTCTTTGATAACTAAATAGAGTTGCTTGAGTCTTTCACAACAAGGCACGTTTCCCAAGCCTGTAAGCATTCATGTGGCTCTTCTCTGAATCCCTTCCAATTCATCAATATCCATCTGAAGCGTAGACACCAGAACCAAATAGTGTTCCAGTAGCAATCTCACCAGTGCCAAATGCAGAGTTAATTTAACCTCACTACTCCCACTGAGTTCTCTCACATTTAAACATTCAAAGATTATGCTAACTTTTTGAACTGTGCTCAGTGAGCAGGAAGACTATGACCCCCGTGAGTTCTTTTCTGCCACTGCCTTCAGAAGTCTTCAGTGCTATGTGCATATCCTGTATTTTTATTTTTCAGACATGTAAACTTAGATTTGGCTCAGCTGAAACACACACTGTTTGCCTGATATCTTCAAACTGCCAGATCACTCAGCAATCTGTTCCCTTCCACGGTCCCCCCAAGTCTGTGTTATTTATAGACTTAATCCATAATTACATTCTAACTTTTTATTTCTAAGTTGTTGATATATTTGTTGAATAGTGTAGGTCTGAGCAGATTCTTGTGGGAAACGCAGGCATTTGACAAAAATTCTTTTTGTAATTAGATTTTGAGATCCATTGTTTAACAAAGTTTCAATGCATTCAATGTGTGCTCCATTGATTTTGTATCACTCTAGCTTACAAATCAATACATCATATGAGTGTCGTTCTAAATGTCTGAGAAATCTATTATATCAACAATATTACGCTTAGAAAACAGACATGAAATTTCATTTTGAAAAATAGTATCAATCCAGTTAAACAAGACCTTTTTTCATAAAAACATGTTGATTGGCATTTATTATTTCCCCCTCATTAACTCTTTTATTACTAGAGTCATGTCTCAGACATGCCTACATCTTGCCCAGAACTGACAGTGGGCTGACAAACTTGTAATAACTTAAATTATCTGGTTTTCTTTTCTCAAATATGGGTATTGTGGTGATTTTATTCAAGTTCTCTGGGATGCTCTCTGCCTTCCTAGAATTAAATCAATATTCATGGTCATTGACTGCCGCTTTTCTTTTTCTTAGATGCAAGCTGTCTGTATGTATTGATTTTAAAAGTTCTGATTGACACTATCCTAGATTTTTGTTGGTGTTGAAATTATTTCTTCGTTGTGATTATAGCCTGATCTTAATATCCACTGACACTGAGGTCTAGAACAGAAAACCTTACTAAACTTTATTCCAGTATTGTTGAGAAGTCTTAGTAATGTAACAATGCTATTGCTACATTTCTCATGTTTTGGACATATTTTTTAAAAAATATAAAGGCTGGCATTATCTTTACATATACTGGCTACAAATTTCTACATGTGCCTTTTTGCTTCTATTTGTTACTTATACACACACACACACACACACATTCAGTTTTGGCTGTTTTCCTTTTCATTCTAAGCAGAGTCAGGGGCTTTTCTAAGCAACTCATTTTTTCCTCAAAGAACGTGACTCTGTGGTTTTTTGGCATTTAGTAAAATGTTCATAAACAAGTCCCAATTATTTTTTACATTTTCCTATTTAAATGTTTTCTCCCTGCAAATTTAGCTCATAATTGCTTCTGCCTCTGAGAACCTGACCTTTCTAAAGCGCAAGATATAAATATAAATGATTTTGAATTTATTCTGTTTGCATTGAAGACACGACCATGCAGACCTCACTCATGGTTCTCTTTGACTGTGAATATAAAACATAATACAGAATTCCCCAGTGTTGAATATAATATAACTGTTGTGATCTACAAAGGATATTTTGTTACTACCAGTGTAAAATTTTGAACATGCTCGTCTCCCCACAATTCCCATCTCTATGCCTTACAGAGGGATCTTTAAGGAAGCGTTTACATCATTCTCTTGTTCTTTGGTGATTGGTGGTTGATAGCAGCAACTAATGTCTTATTCTTTGAGTATTTAAATATAAACTGTAAATGTAGGTCATTCTCAAAGCTATCAATAGCACTTTCATTGAGAAAGTCAACTTTGTCAATTTAAGCTTTCCAAAACTGGTGATAAATGGTGATTTTCATCATTTCAGCATGTAAACACTCTTGTTGCATTTGGGTAATATCCATCAAAACAAATTTGGGTTCATAAATTAAAAAATTACAATTGTTTGTTACCAAAGTTCCCAGTACAGGAGTATAGATAATTACACACTTGAGCCTTTTTACCTATCTTCTTACTTCACTATTTTTTTTCTGAATATCTTAGTTTTATGACAAAATAATGTGTCTTTGATCTTTTCCCTCCTTCCTGTGTTGTTTCTTCAGTCTGTTCCTGATCAGCATGCCCAGCACAATAATTTTTAGAAGATGATTTCCCCATTTACTGAGATAGAAGGAAATGATGCAAAATTGATCTCTGCTATCAAAAAAAAGCACATTGCCAGTTTTACAGAACTCCTTATCCAGCCAGCAGTCCCTTTCCAGAATCTTCTCCCTTCTGTTTTCCATTTCTTGAAAACTAGGAAGAAAAATGACCACTCTTCTCTGCCACTACCACAAGATTTGAGTCACCTAAAATTCACCCTACTGGGTAAATGAACCCCCCCCCAAAAAGGCCAATACCCAGTGCTCGTCCATTGACTAGAAGCCTAAGACATTCTGCTTCATTTACGTGCTCTGTGAACTTCATTCTCCATCACATGAAAGTCTATCATACCTCGTCCATGATAAATTCCTAACAACTATTGGCTATCTTTCTTAGATTAAGAGCTATTTGCAATTCAGCTTGCTGGTTGGGCTGATCATGCCTTCTCTGGAGGGTTCCGAGCAATTCTCTGCACTATTCTGCCCACTGGAAAACAGCAACACTTTTGGGAAGGAGCAATAAGGGGACCATGAAGGTACTATACACAAGGAAAGCAGTGTGAGGAAAATCTCAAGCCGCTCAGACTTGAGCAATAATGGGACTGCCACAGAGGGCAGCCCAGAATCAATAGCAAATTCCCTTTTTAATTCCTAGCGCTATCTGTCCTGAAATGTGTCTTCTGATGTTTGTTTCAGTAATCTCTGTGGATTTGGCCGATTCTTGGGTTGTTAACTTCGAATTGAGATTTAATCAATTTTAAAATCCATTTCTACCCATGTTAACTTACCCATCAATGTTTCAGTTTTGAATGACTCTTGCAAAGAAAATGAGAGAGAAAGAAATAAGAAATACTCATGCTACATTGTTCCAATCCCTTCTGCTTTTGGTTATTGTCCTAAAAGAAAAACCTCCATCTCTGTTCTTTTTTCCTTGAGAGTTTTTGACTTTAAGGACCTGAGATTTTTCAAAAAGCTAAAAAAATATCAAGAGGTGCCAAGTAGCAGTGAATGGCACAAAGATTTTTTTTTTCTTAATCATATTAACAATAAGAGCGTGTATGTGTGTGTGGCTCTGTATGTCTATGTAGGTATGTTAAAGGAAGGCATATGTCTTAGTCTAGTATATTCCTTATTGTCTAGTATACTATATGCTAGAGAAAAAATTATTTACAGGTATTCAAACAGAAAAGTGTGCCAAAATCTGTGATGGTATCGTCTTATGTAACATGGAAAAAATTTGAACTAATAACCTCAAGAGCTAGAACACGCTGTTATAACATCTGGTAATACTGGAGTCTGTCTTACACACACTGTCAGTGGGTTGCATAAATGTGTGGCTGAGAACCTTTGTCTGAGTTCAGATTTTCTTATACAAAAGCCTGGTTATTATTTAGGAAATACTAAAAAGATATTGGCAAGACAAATTGATTTTTAAAATATCAGTAGACAAAGAATCAGGCTAATGTCAGGCCGGGACAACTAGAGTGAATGGATACCTTTTTTGCTGTGCAAAGAATGAAGAGAGGTGGGTAGAGTACTTACCCTCAATAAAAAATTTGAATTATAAAATGCTTTTTGTTCCCTGAAACTGGGGATGATAGAAATTGTTTTGAAATGTTCCTGAGACTCCCAGACCTGTTCACAGCAGGGAGAGTCTGACTCTTCCTAATTCATATCCCTTCTTTTTGCAAGTTGTATAACTTCTAGGTTAGAAATTTTAACAAGTTCTCTGTGATGTCTAGTGATCTCTTCTTTCAGTTTTAATTTCCATATTGCTTTTGGGCTGATAGTACATTTTTTGCTAATGCATCAGCAGTATCTCTTCTGAGGCTGACAAGCAGAAATACAGAGGTACATGTGGATAATTATGATGATGCAGAAGATGTATCTTTGAATTTTAAGTGTATAAAGTTGCTTGATTGTTAACAGATCCTGGACTTGGATTTTTCACAAGTCCTTGCTCCCCAGCATTATCTTGTGTACGTCAGTGAAGTCATTTGTGGCATGAGGACTCCAGGTGACTCTCAACAGCAACATCAAAATCCCAATCTGAGTTACAGTAAAGCTGCAGAGCATGAAATCCTCTAGCATAGAATAAGAGGTTTTGATTAGGTTTTGATTCACCATATTATGAAGTTATGAACCAAAAGAGGCATTTGTAGTCTGGATTCAGCATTTTGTGCAGTTTCTGCACCAGGACGTCTATTGCCTCAGTGCTGTTCAATCAGACAGCTACTAAGCTTCACAATCTAAATGAACAAGGTCAGCAGGAAGGTTATTACCATTGTTATTGTACAGAATTAAGGCATCAAGATTTTAAATGAGTTACTGAGCACCCTATAAGGTATCCACGTCACTAACCTGTTGCCCTAAATTCCAAAAGTGTTTATAAAAGCCTCTGTAATGGCCATCCTGAGAACAAACTTTACTGTTTACCGTAAAAGCGTCCATTGAAGTACATGATTAAAGGCTCAACCTATAACTGCAATAATGGCCCCTGAGGTTGATCATCTCTTTGCAACCCCTAACATTAGACATCCCACTGTTGTGTCTCATGCAGCCCAGAAGTGTAAGACGTGAAACAAGTAAGGCAGGGAGGTCAGAGGAAGGAAGGCATTTCCACTGAAGAGTGAGAAGACACTGTAGCAGCAGGACAGACTCCATCATCACAATCATCATCATCATAAAGACTAAATTTAAAGACAGGCAGGCAAGTTCAAGAATTATTTACTATCTAGGAAGAGAGAAATTTTTTTAGGCAGCAGAGCAGAACAGGCTGACTAAATTATAACCTTAGCCCCCAGCAGCAATCAAAGAACTAAAGAGGAAAGAAGGAACTCAGGGGGGAAGGAAGGAATGCAAAAGAAATAGAAATTCATAGAGAGCCTCTATTAAGACGGGAAAGCAAGAAACTTGAGTGCAACCAGAAGACAGAAACATGTTAGAAGAAAAAGAGAAATAGATCAAAAAATGATGAGCCCTGGATACATTCAAATAAAGGGTGGTTTAGTAAAAATTCTCAGAAACATTCAGAATGTGCCCATTATGAAGTTGTGCTGATCGTACGAACTGGAATCACAGAAGGGAAATTACTATTGAAAGCTTTTATTTTGCACATGATGCTTATAAAAATGAAATAATCTCCACACCAATCAGCTCTTTGGGGATTCAGCAAGAGATTTTCATACCCAGTTTGTGATGTTCCGATAAATAAAACAGAAAAAATGAAATTGAAAATGGAGGAAATATGAAGTGGAAATAGAAATTTTACAGATTTTTTTTTTCAGTTGACTGGAGTTTGTTTCTCAGCTCATTAGTTAGAAAGAGTTATGGTGTTTAGTATTAGCCAAAACCAAATCTTTACTAAATGGCACTGTATGTACACACTGAGCAAACTCTTAAGAAAAGCTTTCAAGGAAAAAGTCCATACCTAATTCCTACTCACCTCCACATTATAAACCACTTAGCAGGAGTAAAAACACTCATGATAAGCAGCAATTGTCAAAAACTGTTCTGAAAGGGATGTAATGATCTTGCTGAAACACATATGCTTACTGACAGCATAAATCATCAATTGTAACAGTCTCGTTGACCTTAAAATACTCAAGAGGTATCTTAACGCTTAGGTACATGCATGATATGAACAATGTTGTTTAGGAGGATTTAGACTTATGTCTAGCTGACACTTGCTTGTATCTGCATGGGTTGTTGGTTTTTTTTTAAATCATATTTATGGAGACCTGACCCTTATGGTTAGTGGATGCAAATCCTTCTAATCAAGCTGCCTAGCTACAGGGAACCCATAGCTTTGTAATACTATTGCTGCCATAGAGGACAAATTTCAAATACTACAAAGCAAGTGCTCTGAAACCAACTCTGTGCTCTCTGTGCCCCAACTTTGCAGAGACTTCTTGACAGTAATGTAGCATTTAACTGAAAAGTGAGCTTTTCCATTAAAAAAAAAAAGTCCTTTTATCCAGTTTTTATAGAATTTTTTCAACCAGCTATGTAGCTGCTATCCAGGACTTCCAACACACAGAAAAAATGGCAAGGGTTTATGCTTCAGGCCTAGATCACAGCAGGACTGATACCAAAAATACAGGAAATATCTCCACTGCTAGGAAAGTCAATAGTAAAGATGCAGACTTCAAAAGAAATCAATAGTTTGACAGCACCCCTGCAGAAAGGACCTGACCGTTAGAAGTGATACCTCTTTGCCTGCTGACGTACACGATATTTTTAATCTAATGATTTCAGCAGCAAGGAATCATGTGTCTCAAAACCATGACATGAGTTTAAAAGGAGAAAACTCAAAGAAAAATGTTTTGCAGTTTGGTGGTTTGGGGCTTTTTTTGTTTTTGTTTTTCTTAACAGTGAACATGCCTTGTAGCTTTTAGCAAAAAGCTCACACGTTCACTTTTCATTGTGACTATGAGGGGTCAAAATAAACTTCTCTTTTTAAATGGAAGTTGATGTTAGTCATAATAATATTTCAGAGATGACTGTTGGGAAAAACATCAAAAATCAGTAAGGGCAATAACTTCAGTTTGCAATACTGAATATCTATTACTCCGTTCTTTCCTCTTGTACTGTTGTCCGCTAGAGTACAAATTCAGGACATTCAATCAAAAAGCCACATATGAAGCTGTAGTGTTCAACCTTGGAAATGTTTTCATTAGACTTATTATAGCTTTTAAAGCTATTTAACTTATTATTTATTCTGCTGCAGTTAGCCTTTCTGTTGTTTTTTTGTTTTTGTTTTTGGTTGTTTTTTTTTTTTTTCAGTGGAAAGTAAATATCTCTCATAAGAGCAGAGGTCACCTACAAAACGATCACTGTAGCACTGATCTGTTTGCAATAATATATGTTTGTTCTTGAGAGCACTGCCAGATCGGTGGCAAGTGCTCTGCATCAGTCACTTGCTAATAGCTGCTATATGTGCTTCCCTCAAACCAGGGGCAAGGAGTACAGTTCTCTGGTGGTCTGATGTATTGTTGGGCAAGAACAACAGAGCAGGATCAGGTCAGTGTGCATTAACTTTCTGTCATCTCCTGTGGCCAAATTCACTGTCTAGTACCTATACCCAAATCCTGCCCTCTGGAAAGCATTTGAAAGGATGCAGATAATTTCTGGTTCTTGGAACTGCCACCTATGGGAAATAGAGGGATAGAGGAATGCTGACACTGAGGAGAGAGATCTGCAAAGCAGTTGTGAGAGTCAGTTATGACAAATGTCAATAACAAATCTTGCAGGGATCATAGGACACCCTGTGTGACCTTAACTGTTGATTCACTGCAGTGAAAGATGACAAGGGGCACAGGGTTGCAGTTACAGAACTTCCTCTCTTCCAGCCCCTCAGTTGGGCAAGCAGCCTGGTGCCACCAAGGCTGGGGTGGCTCCACTATGAGCTGACCAAAGGACTTCAGCTTCATCTTTCTAAAACTCAACACCCTTCTCCACTCTGGGTGTTTCTTTTAAGGAGCTTGGCATACAAAGCTAAGGTAACGATCTACAGGTATACTACATCCTGCCTTACCTTAAAACTTGCACTGACTGACTAAACTATATTTAGTATACTTAAATAATGTATCTCAAAACCATAATGATCCTTGCTGCTAGATTGTTCTTCTAAAGCCTAATCTTTCTCTGTGCAGTGCAAGCCAGCAACAACTTGTCCTCTCCACAGCAGACACACTGATCAAATCCCCTTCTCTGTGCAAGGTGCTCTCAGATGTCTCTCAAGGCTTGTGTCTTCCCCCTGCTAGCATTTGCGTGCTGCTTCTGAAGCCACCAAGCCCCCAAATACTCCACCTAATGTCAGGGGGTAGCAGTCAGGGCTACCCTTACAGAGACCTGTCGGGTCAGTTGGTTGAGCTGGGCAGAGACCCAAAGGCTTACTTTAACGTATGGGATATATTTTCTGGTGACTGATTGCTTCCTCAATAAATTAGGCAAACGCTTCTCCACTGAAACCAATGACTTATTGAGGAGCCCTTAAAACAGTAAATCCATTCCTCTGTCATTTTTCTAGACAGTAATGGTACTGCTGTAGTCACAGAAAAATATAGAGCTGCCCTTTGCATTGATGACATCCTTTTTTAAAGCAGAAGTTACAGTTGCTAAAGCAGCACTTTTGTGGACACAGTAAAAAATCATTATTCTCAGCGTCTTCTCAGTCATTATTACCAATGGGGACATCAAACCAGGATTGAGAGATGTAAGCATTGAAGAGTTCTGCATACTGTGGAGGTCATACATGAGTAATGCTACATTTCCTGAGGGTTTTTAAGTCCAAACCTTTCGGGTTCCCAAAACAATACTAGAGGTTAGTTTAGGTTCCAAAACTCCATCATTTTTGTGTTGTCAGAAACATTAGAAACTAAAGATATCCATGAAAATCCCACAGTTTAAGAGAAAACAAAGCACCATCTTGGGCAGCAAAGAAATGTGAGAGGTAACCACCAGGGACTGCTGAAAAATCATCTTGTTACCACAAACAGGTGAAAAACTGCATTAAACAATCTCAGGGAACATGCTTTCCTCCCTATAACCTTTAAGTTATAGGTTTAAACAACTTAATTCAGTACTGTTAGAGAAGAATAACAGAAAATATGTCCCAAAGGTCCTCTCTTCTCCAATAATTTTGCTTTCTCTTATCTCCCGTGGTCTTCACTGCTTCTTCTAATAGTTCCCTATCTATGTGTCTGCCTTGGCTCAGGTTGCATAAAGACTTTTCAAATCCTAATAAAAGGGTGTAGTTTGTCAGAAGTGCAGTGTACACACACGAAAATACATACAATTGCATTAAATGATGATACAGTACCCTCATGTTCCCTTCAAAGGCCAATTTTGTGGACCCTAGCCAATAGCAGCATCCTTTTGCGCCTGGCACTGCACAGATACATCAGAAAATACAGACCCCCGTTGCAAAGCATTCAAAATCCATAGAGACACACACAGTCTGAAACATCTACTCTCAGGAAATAACTATTTTAACTTGAAAAAGGCACCAAAGTGTTTTTATATTTACGAAAAAATATATATAAAAATCAAGGAAATACAATTCAAGAGTAGAACAATTGGATATTATTCTTATGGCTAGAAAATAGGCTGAATGACTTTGAGTGAAGTTGAGTTCTCATGAGAGACACCATTCTACTTGATTGACAGAGAAAATGATATACTTTAATTCCCCTTTCCCTCAGAGAGGGAACATGCAAGAAAGCAAGCACTGGAAAATTAGAGCAAGTACAGAGCAGACTGTGACACCTGAAGTGTCCAGTCAATCACAGACCGGAGTCCCTCCAGCATGACCTGAAGGGACTCCATCTAGAATCTCTCTTTTCACACACATTCAGCCCAAGTCTGCCCACCAAGGTGGCTAATTACTACTCTGATATTAAACCTGTAGATGCCAAATGAAACAGAAGCTCAACTGAGGTCACCAGTTCTTGCCACTGAATGAAGCAGGCAGAAGTCACTTGCCCCCCTCCATCTCTGATTTGAGCTGGATTCAAACCAGGAAAGGTGAAAAGCACCTGAAGCCATTAAGAATCTGCATTTCTGAGAGCCTTGATTAATTAACCTAGAAGCTCTGGTGATTACTGCTCTGTACGTGCCAGTGAGGTCAAATGAGGCAGGATTTATAAGCACTCCACCTGTGCCTTTGTGCTAGAATAGACACAATTGTCTTTCTGTCTGGTGACCAAGCAAAATGCTCTCGGTACCAAAGTGGTGTCTGGTTATCTTCAAATTAAAAGTTGCTATGTGAAGGGCCTGCTTCAAGGGTGACACAAGTGAAGTTTACTGTAATAGCCAGCCAGATCCCAGAACTAAACAGAGTTCAAGTAGATCCTCAGGGAGGCAGGAAAATTGCAGGCCCTGAAGGTCACAGAAGAAGTGGTCTTAGTAATTTGAGAGACATGGACCTTCCCTCAAGGCAATAGCCCTTCAACTGATATTACCAGACATGATTCTGCCTGGAAAAAGAATAAAACCATGCACCTTAGTTCATATCATTAACAGATTTTGAAGTGCCTGAGAATTGATGTCAAGATATTGGTTGGTATAGGTGGGAAGGCTGAGGCACAAAGAAACCAAATTAGAGCTAGAAATTGAAACTGGGTTTTCTGAATTCAAGAATGATCTGCAGATTTCCTTCTATGTCTAAAAGATCACAGATACACAGAACAAGGGCACTAACACAAGTGCTACCGTTGTCGAACACAAACTCAAGTGAGGAAATTGTTCTACTGCTTCCATCTCTTGCCTTTGAAATTTCATTTGGGTACACTACCCTTCTTCACTCCCTATTTTGAGACTGTTGCCTTCTGTTTTCTGGCAAATACTTATTCTTCCTGGCTTACTTCTTCTTGTGTTTTAACAGTGACTTCACTCATGAACCTGGGCTGAATATACTGCAAGGTGGATCAGTCCCCTTCTCTGCTAGTAATTTATAATATATTACCTGGTCACTGCAGCTTGATGCTTACTGAGACCCTGACCCACATTATCTAGAATTAGTGTTTCATATTCTCAGGCAGTTGCAACTTCAACAAAACACCCCTCAATCCACCCAGCAAAACTGATCTTGTGACTGAGGACCTGTAGGGACAGAAGTCACGATACAAATGTCAGGGATTGCTTAATAATCAGTAGTTCTGTGGTGAATTTCCATGAAGTAATAACGTCAGATATTTTTAGCAATTACAACTAACTCTCAATTCTACCACATGCGTAGATGAAATACATCTGTTTGCACTACGATGTGAAGTTAATCTCATCATTAATAATTCCTCTCATATTTATCTTAATATTGTTAATTACATGAGACTTGCTGGGTATGAGTACAAGAGCATATGTAATTTGTCTTTTTTCCAAGAATTTCCAATGCAATTTACCATTAATTACTTGCCGCTTAATGCAACGACCTCCCCCAAAGAATAATTCCAGCGTTATTATGGCATCTTAAAACAGTTGCTAAGGCTCCTTATTCTGCATAATATGTTATTACCAGGAAGGGTAAAAAAAAAAAAACAACAAAAAAAAAAACCCCTACAGCCATTCTTACATTCTAAATGGTATGCTAATAGACAGCAAAATTTGGATAATTTAACAAGATAAAGGCTGTCCTTGAACTTTACTTATTAATGATAGAACCTATCTTAATTTTAATGATTTATGAGCATGCTTATATAGCATATTCTCTAGTGTGGGCCTTATCCAGTGCCTATTTGAGGTGTTGGATAGATTTTCTTTGGCTTTAATGTCCTTTTAATAGGCACTTTATGACCTGAGTGTTAAAAAGGAACATGTTCTGGCTTGGTATTGCAGAGAGCATTTAGCAAATTTCTAAGAGGAAGGAGGAGTCCAGCACTAATGCTGAGGAACAGCAGTTTGTATAATGTAAATAGTGTTAAACTTTGAGGCCTTTATAGCTTATAGTAGACTGAGGTCTTTGTAGATTGTAGATGGAGCCGTTAAGTGATAAAATTGTGGTGCACTAGATCATGACTTGATTCTGTTTCAAAATTAATAGAAGGATTGCCAAAAGTAGGTTTATAACAAAAATATCCATGGATGAATTTTGAGAAATCACGGTTGTATCTAAATGAAAGAGTAAACTCGGGCACATAGCGAGAGTAGTGCCCTGATGCTCGATGCAGGGGAACTCAAGAAAGGTAACTCTGGCTCCTTTCAAATCCCCATGTGTGAACTTCTTTCCCACAGAAATCAGCATATCACACACATCATTTATGGAGAGACAATGCATGTTCAGGGCTTACCCCAATTTGGACAGAGGTCACTGAAATCAAAAGCATTCTTGGGTCCAAAAATACAGATAAACAAGGTATGTTGAGAGCACAGGCACACTTGGAAAGCTCACAGAACTCCTTTAAGTTAAAGGTGTTTAATTGTCTTGACCCTGCAGTTCAAGTAAGATCTGCAGATCAAGTAAGGGGAAAAAAGTTTTCCAGACACCCAAGGGTTTTATACCCCACCAGAATATACTCACTGAACAGACTCGTAGGGACAAACCATCGTCTCTCTCTGAATCTGGCCATTGAGCTCCAGCTTCAATCACAGACAAATATCTTGGACAAAGGAAGAAAGGAGCTTTCTAGCATCACCAAAACCAGCCCAGAGAAACCACATCCCTCAAATACATTGTACAACAAATATTGGGGAAGCATTGGAAATCCAAGAGTATTAAATCCAAGGAAATAAAAGAGTTCCAGTTGCCTTCAGAAACTGAAATGGAATAATGAGGACTGGACAAACATTGGTATGTTTACAGATTTCTATTGTGCATAAGAAACACCTTACTTATACCCAAAATTAGTCATAATAGAGGGTAAGTGAATAGGACCCACAGGAAACTTGTTCCCTCAAATATGGGAGGGGGAGATCTCCGAATTGTAGTGATACTAAAAACACATAGAAAAAAATAATCTACATTTTGTTAAAACAATGTTAATATTTTTAAATTCTCCTCACACAGACACCCTGGAAAAAGGCCACCATTGTCTAGGAACTTTTCCATTGTGTTTCACGTCATGATTCAGAAGAACTCTGAAGAGATATTAGTGCTATGCTGAAATTATCCTACTTAAGAAACTCAAAAATTTGAGCTACAGGGGAATTTCCAACAGTGTTGCCACTCTGAAAAGCTTCTGACATTCAGCTGATCTTACGATGTGAAGTTGATTGCTTCTGACTCTATCTATTAAAGGTCACTGGTTTGTATTCCCTCTCTCACTCCCTGTCTCACACATGCATGCACACACACTAATATTTTCTCTTATTGCCTGCATATTTTCTGTGGTATAGAGCAAAGCCAGACACCAGCTCAGTATATATCAGAGGATATGACACCATTCCTGAGAAGGATTATACTGAACTGTTGTTATCACTCAGCACTTGTAGCATCTCTGGGTATTTGGTGTTCACTTATCACATTTTTCCTTGGGTCCTGCCAAGTCAGTTGCAATACATTTTGCATCTTCCAAATATATAAGTCATCCGGACTCGGTCAAGCACTCCTCAGAGTTTCTTTTACTATGGTAATGTCTTTCATGTGAGCTACCCCATTTTTTTTAGAAGCTATCCTCTCATCCCAAACTGCCACCATGACTGAATATTGAAAAACTATTACTTGAAAAGTACAGCATGAATTCTGTAATTATTTGCAACAGCCCAATTAGATTCACGATAGGAATGGAAGACTCCTACGTTGATCTCACAAGTTGGGAAGGTATGACTATCAAAAGCGCATGGATTTCAATTAGTCAGGCTCATATTACATTTCATTCTGAATCGGAGATCCAGCTTTTTTCATAAACAGTAATGTTCATGTTGGATATTATTTACCTCTCAATACATATAACTAGTGTTTATATGTGTGCCTTTTGAGATGCAGCAAAGTAGGCAGGCAGATGTGCAAAGCACACACTTCTTGCTAATGTAAAGGTACCCCAACTGAGGTGGAGCCCTAATCTTTTGTGGAGTATTTTATATCTGGAGGATGAAATAGAGACTGCATCTTTCAGCTGCAGGTGGATAATTTTTCATGAAGCCATGCAGTCAGGAAAATCATTGAAAAGGGGTAATTACAAGCCATGGACAGATGATGGGGTTTGTTCTCCATCAATACTAGATGCCAAATATCCTTGTATTCAAGATCGCTAAGCACTTCACTACTTAATGGTGCTTGGACAGAAAAAGAGCTTTTAAAATTTAACACAGAAATAACATATTGTGGTTTTTAGAGGCAAAATCTACAGTGGATGGTTATTAGTAGTGCATAAAATATATATTAATCAGGCTCCCAGGCTTATTCTTCACCGAGCTCACAGAGAACACATGTGGAATAGTCAACCTTCCCCAAAGTCTTTCCCAACAAGGAGCTTGAAAAATGGCTTTTTCACAAACAATTATTCTTATAGATTTTTTTCTATTGAAATTTTTTACAATGTTAGTGACCAGGATGAAGCACAATACACAGACAGATAAGTCTGTTTTGCAAGGAACACAACAAAGAACAAGAATATAATGCTGATTTTTTGTCTTCTGATAACATTTGTTGTTGCAAAGACTTTCCTTTTTTCCCTTAGCTATGCAGAAACTTCACGTAGTTTTTTGAAATGCACCCCCAATAAAATATACTTTATACTTTGTGCTTTCTCTGTAGGCTTTTCTATTCTGCTGGAATTTGCCAAGGTTGCCAAAAAACCTGAAAGTGCTGAAATGAACTCTGATGTGATTGGTAACAACCAGGTTCCACAGATTTGGGTACGTCTGCCATTTTTTGCCTTTTTTACTCAGAGTGTCTCTTTAAGGGACATTCTAATTTAGTGTTTGTAGTATCTATCTGTCCAAGGGCAGAATAACAGCTTGCTCTTTACTGACTAACACCACCAGCTATGGGGACAGGGAATTGACCTTTAATCAGAATCTGTAGGTTTTGTATGTGGAGAGACAGGATTTAATTCCAACAGCACTGAGAGAGGAGGTAAGAGTCAGTTCCACAAATGCTGATGTGCTTAGCAGGGCTGCCAGGTAGGTATGTTAGAGACAGGGTCTTCTGGAGGTTGGAAGGCCAGTAGGATGTCCTAGGACATCTAAAATGACACAATGTACTTGTTTAAACAACTGAGTCCCAACTAAGGTTACTGTAATGCTAACTGGCACCAGGAGAGAAGGAAGTCTAGGGAAGGAGATATCCTGGATAGCCTTCCTTCCCAGCTGCATAAAATCCAGGCTTTGAGCAGGTGACATTTATATCCCATCTCTTCTAACCAGAGAAGAACTTAAGTTGCAAAAGTCATATTTAACTCAAATCCAAACAAATCCAGAAGTAAGAAATCCACTAATAAAATAGATTCCACGGTCTCTGGTGTCCGAATCTCTCCAGACCACAACAATTCCTTGGTACTATTTCCACCCAAATATATGTTTGGCACCTTAGAGTGGTTTGAGGCACACCTGAGAGTTAGCTCTGGAAATCTGACTCTGTGGATATTTCTATAAATATGTCCTTTGGGTCATATAAATTTAATACTTTCAAATGTTTTGTCATTGGATGTTTCTCTGATTGATGGCACCAATTTCAGAAAGACATTTCCTTTAAGACCAACGCTTTTCTGATCCTCCTAAATGCTGAGGGATCACATTAGAGGACAGAAAGGAGGATGCTAAGGGTCCATTTCCAGACTCCTCCCAGAAAATAAACCACCATCTTACGAGCCCTTCCCCTTTTGCCTGCATAGGTTTTTAAAATGCAGTCTGTCTTTTGTGGTCTGATGGTGTACAATTCTTTTAGGACCAAAAGAACTCAATTCTATTAACTACTGAGTATCTTTTGCTGAAAACTTAAAAAAAGTCACAAGAAAATGCTCCTTCATTCAAGAAGCATTCCTATTGCCAGTAGACCATGACAGCGTCTTATCTTCTCTCTGGTGGAAAGCAAGTGAAGCCAAGCAAACTTCAAAAGCTCTGCTTCTTGCTTTGTGATAAATACAGTCTATGATACCTGTAGCTACATCTTTCTACTAACTGAATATACATCACACCACTTTGGATCATTCTTATAGATTCAGATGGAAAAAGCCTAATTTACTGTTCAAACTGAAAAATGATTTTGGGACTCAGGCTTCTCAAGAACTTGTGCTCATAAAAGAGCAGGCAAGCGCACTAGCCTAGCACAAGGAAAGTTAAATCCTGCTTTGCTATGGGTGAAATAGAGGAATCCTCCTTCAATATCTGCTCTTACAGCAGTTACTGCAAAACATTTTTGCATTGCTAAGGCTACTGGTCCTGCCATGCACCTCAAGATCACTGTGATTAACTAAGCATGCAAATTCTATTATCCCAGCCTGCCTGCTCTTTGCAGCTGCTGGTCTAGGTCACTCATCCCGGGGCAGAACGCTTGGCTGTGTTATCTTTATATGCATCCAAATTTCAAGGGAGAAACCACAGTCATGAAGAGCTCATTGAACAGGCTGGAGCTAAAGACAGAAGCCATGTTCGGAGATTCAATAGAGAGCATTTACTGTCAGAGCACTCATAACCTTCAAGTTTGTTCATTGTGTCTTTTCTCTTATGCCTCAGCTGAACAACATAACCACGCTACCTCATCTTAGGGCTAGAAGCTAAAGCAACTTGCCGAAGGTCACCCAGGAATTTTTCTCATGCCTTCACATCTCCCTGCACTGTATTTCCTTCAGGTTTTTTGCTACATTGCTATTTACCATTATTATCAATTCAGTTTTCTCTTTGATGTACAGAACTGTTCCCCAGGAAAAAGCTTCATTTGCTTTCTAACTTGGTATTTCCACCAACTCTCAACTCGTCAGTGCTCCAACAATAGTTTCTGTTGTTCAGTGTCTCTGGTTTTGAGTAGTTTCATCATTTAGTCTAACTTTCCTTTTTGACTCTCTCTAGAGACTCCTGATTAAACAAATTCCCATGGAAATAGCTCACATTACTGATTGATATGATCAGGGACTTTCCTTCTCTAGCACTTTGTTATTTCATGGATTTTACCATTAAGACTGTGGTTGAAAATTCTGAAAGCTGTGTACGTTTAGATGCAGCAAGGGAAGATAAGGCCAGTGGCAGAAGCCTGTGAAAGTTGAGTACCTGATTAACAGAGTTTAGCTGTACTCAGAGAGAAAAATCATTGGGCAGCTGAGAACTCTGCTCTCCACCCCTGAATGGAGTAGTTACAAATGAAGAGTAAAATATTACCTGAAAACCAGATTTTAGCAATATGGAAGGAGTTAGACTCCTTTTCAAATATGTTTTTCCAACTAATACTCTTGCATTGCTTAAAATTATCCTGACAGAAAAAACAATTGAGGCAGCTTTTAAACTAATGATACAATCCCATGGATAATTTCCCCTAAATAGCTCAGAGATGTGACTGAATGAATCATATATCATTGCGGGAAGCAATTTTCCTCAATGAGTTCTACCTGCTGGATATCACAATGCATTACAGATTGAGTAAAAGCCTTCATCTGAAATCAGATTCAAACTAGCTTTGGAGCAAAACTTAAACCCTGAGGGTGAGAGTGCCATGAATGTATTTAACACTTCCCTGTGATTCGCAGGTTCCACATGTCCCTCCCCACACCAGGCAACTCACTTTGTGAGGCATTTCTATGAGCTACCTGACTTTCAGCCCATCTTCACAGGTATTACTGACCTTAGTATGGGCTTTAGTGCTCCTTAAGGTGTTACCTAGCATCTCTCAGATGTCTTACCAGCATTAAATTTTGGCTCCTCAGTTTGCCACACTTGAACAGTGACAATTTGTCCCTTCTTACTGACCAAATCCTGATTTTAGGGGCATTGAAACAGAGAACATATGATCCATTTGGAGGCAAATGTGCAAATGGCTTAGGCACTGAAGTTAATGTAAAATGTTTTATATAACTTAATTGTATCTATGATGAGGAGCTGATTCAAAACTCTTTGAATCTGGAAAACTCCTGCTGATTTCAGTGAGATCTGGAGTGGGTTCTGCAGCAGTTAGTGCAACACAACTGATGGTGAATCCAGACTAAGAAGAATCACTGGAAGTGACAAGATAGAGTTCGGCTGGCTTGCATCTAGGGTAACATTTGAATTTTTTGGTTAATTCTGCACTGAGCTACCTGAAGGATCAAACTGCTATTATAAAAGCTGATGATCTTTACACCCTCCTCAGAGGGTACAAAGAGAACATGGCAAGTGTGGTTTTGACTACTAAAAGACAGCAAAATATAGGCTTTTTATTGTCTCCATAAACTTATACACCCAATATTCCTTAAAATACCCCTGGTCAAATGCAAATCCTATGCTAGATATCTTAGGGAAAATTTCTTCACTGATGGCTCCAAAGTCCATCTCAAAATCATAGAACTGTTTCATTATAACATCCTTCTGGAGGAAGAAATATGTTTATTTCCCTGTTGTGAGGGCAAAATATACTTAATTGTACATGTCCATATGCTTCCTATTTTTTGAAAAATTCCCACTGTGTTTGGTAGAAAACTGTCATTTTCTTTTCCTGGTAACTTAAATGTTTGCAAAGAACTTGACTATTTCCTGATTACAAACTGTTCCTAAAGATGACGTCATTAAAATATAACGAGGTTTTTCTGTCCAGTTTCCAATCCATTTCATATTGGTAAAAGCTTCTAGATTGTCCTCACTGCAGTCTAATAGCAAACAAAATAGTAATAAGAATTATTTCAGTGCCTGAGTCCAAAACAGAACCTTGCCAATAAACTTGGGCTTGTTCTTTAGAGGGCACATAGACAAAATCTCTCACCCGTTCAATCCTTTATCACTGGTGGAATCATGTTTATTTCTCATCTGTAAGGATAAAATTCACTGTCTCACTTTCCCATTAATACACACTTTCTTAAGCATAGCTGTTGCAACCTTTTTCTTAGCTAGATCAAGAGAGATGACAACCTCCTGGAGGATGGATGACTTCACATACTGCAGTACACCACATACATCTTTATACATCTCAGAGATATTTTGTCTTCCATTGCCACAGTCTGGTCAAGCCAAGTAGCAGAGACCTGACTAAGCCCTGCTGTAGCTGTCAACTCCTGAAACCCTTTTTGTGGGTTTTGTGTTTCTTTCATCCTGGTCACATGTCTAGCTAAATGGACAGGTTAGTCAGGCTGCACCAGGAGAGTCTCCTGTGTGAGGGGCATCCTGCCAAACAACATCCCCTTCAGCAGCAGGTACCCCAGTTCTGCCATCCACAGACAAGTCTTTCACAGGTTGTTTGGATAGAAAAACCTCCAAAATGTAGGTGTGGGGTCTCAATCACTGATGGATGGTGGTTATCAGATCCATTTTAAATGGGGTAATGAACTGTCTTAAAGTAATAAAGCCTTTTGTGTCACAATCTGCAGCCGAAAGTGAGAAGAATGTTCATAAACCAACAGCACTAACTCCAGAGCTGCATCCATTCTTCTCGAAGCAGCTCTTCTGCAGCGTGACATGCAGTGAAACAAAGACCTGAAGCATTAAAAAGGATGCTCATTTGAAAAGCAAACAAGCAGAACAGTTTGCCTTCCTATGGGCTGAAACATGAACAAAAGCTCAGGAGGATAAAGGACAAAAGATAGATACACTGACTCATTTTCTGACAGAATGAAAGATCAGAAGGCAGAGAGAGCTGAGCCCAAGGTCCTGCAGATGTACCTTTCATACCCTGCGTTTCAACAGCTATGGTAAAAAAACCACTACAAGCAAGTTTGCATCTTTGCTGGCCTGCAAGCTTCGTTCCTGGACATTCTGTTTGAGTCTCAAATAAGGAGTAATTTATGTTTCGAGGACTACTCCCAGTGAATAGAACCACAAAACCAAATCCCAGCTGTTTGCTTGTGTATTTTTTTTTTTTTCTAAGGTTAGCATTTATTTTAGATGACACCTTTTCCCCCCCTTTGCCCGAGACGGGATATTTTCTCCACGCCTTTTATCAAACTGACAGGCGATATTATTATAAATTGGGCACTGCATTGTCAACAGAGGCTTTCTCATTTCAGACCCAAAGCATCAGACGGGTGGATGAGAACTCATTTCGCCTTTTATTTACTAAATGCAGATTGGGGTTTCAGGAGCAGGGAAAGCAGGAGAAGGGGAAAGAGATGCCCTGGGTGATAATGGGAATGAACGAGAGAAGACAGCAATGGAACACCACAGAATGAAGCAGGCGGGAATTTATTGTGGGGTGATTAGGTGACATCCATCTTCTTGTCTATAAACCATTCCCACAAGCATAGCTTTCGAATTCACTTTGTCCCCTTATCATGGTTCCTTTCCCATCAACAGGAGAAAAGGTGACAGAAGGTTGAGAGGAGGCTCCTGGTGTCCTGTAAGTGTAGCTAAGGGATTTACACATGAAAGGTGAAATAGGATTTCAGATTGAAACCCTGGATTTCCCAATTTCTCTGGCATACAGCCCCCAGCCTGGGGGCCAGTGAGAAACAGGTGAAGAAAGGAGGGAGGTTGGCTGCTATGGTGGCCTGCCTGGTTAGTCCTCAATATCTGCAGGATCCTAAGAGTCCCATTACACAGAGAAGATAACAAAAAGCAATGCTTTAGCCTCTCTAAAACAAAGAAAGTTTCTGGACACTTTGAATATACACATGTATTTGGTAAACTGGAAATGTATAATACCTCGTTTGCAAAATAACCTCTCAGAGAACATCGTGTTTGTCTCCGTAATGTATCAACAGTTTGCAACCCTGAAATTTTAACATACATTTTTAAGGAACTTTTTCTTTTTTAAACATATTCTTCATGATTGTTTCTAAAAAGCTGGCAACTTCCAAGTCAAACCGTGAAACTACACAGGCTTTGATACTCCTGAGCATATTTCAACCAATTACTATCTAGACTCACTTTTATAACATTAAAACTTCATATTGAAATTACATATGTGAGCAGACTACAGATGCTGAACAGGCAGGGAATTCTGCTGCCTCCGCACATGATCTCCTGCTGCTTGAGAACCAATTAGCCAGAAGGAGGTAGGATGTTTCGCTGTCATAAAAATGGGAGCAGGATTCAAGCACAGCAACTGTTGCTGAAAATTAAGAGGAGGGGGGAGGAAAGGAGACCTGCCCTTGTTTTGTCTTACAGAAGTGATAAAGTAGCAACTGTGACAGCACGCTGCTGGAAACTAGAGACAGACAATCCAAATTCACACCAAAATCTTCTCAGAGCTCTCTCCTCCCATTTCCCCTCTGCTATCTTTATCTGAATAAAAATCACCTGGAACTGAAGACAGGTGGGACTGTGCATGATTTAGGCAGGCTAAGTTTGGTTATTCTATAACTAGTGGTCTCAATATTTTCCTGCACCCTCTTGACATTATTTACGGTGACTGGTATCCATCTCAAGAAGGACTTTATGATTCACGTTTTAAGGAAAGCAGCCAGGAGTCGTCCATATGAGAAAGTTTCTGAGTAACTTCTGTGATTCCTCATGACTGCGACAGGGTGTTAGAGCTGTAGCTCACAGATGCCTTCTGCAGCCCTCCAGTGAAACGCTTGGCTCTCCTTCCCTATCATTGCCCCTCCCCAAAGTTCGCTCAGAGTACAGAGCAGAGCATCCTATCCACCAATCAATGTCCCTTGTTCTTTTCTTCAAGAGTTCCTCCAAACACTTTTAAACCAAAACCTCAGGATTTACTATAGCAAATAATTTTGTAAAGAAGAGGCAGCTCATAATGACTTGAGAAAGGAGAATTAGAAAGTTTTACAACCTGGAGAGTTTCACATAGTGGAGGGCAGATCAAAGCCAGTTGCTGGTGTGGCTGCTGTCAGCCTAGTGTGTCTCAGAGCTGCAGTATGCTTATAGAAATCCTGTCTGCTCGCTGGGAAGTTTCTTCATCTGTAACCACAGACATTTGTCTGAGAGTCCATGCCCACTTCTCCCAGCTGCAGAACAGGGCTCCTGACTCTGCAGCCGCTTGAGGGGTCTCTTCTTCTTGCCCTGCCATGAAGTTTTTGACCATCTCTCAACTGCTCCTGAGGAATGGAGGAACACCTCCTTCCCACAGTCACTCTGTTAATTTTAAAAAGTGCCACAATATGTAAATGGAGAAGAAAAATATAAAATATGTACTATCCACTACACAAACCAAAGTGAGTCAGTCAGTGGCCTTAAAAGGGGCCAGCCAGGCTAGAGGAGTGGAACCAGGGCTAAACCTTTAGTACATATCACTTCTGCTGTCACATTTCCACACCATCCCTGTGCTCTCAATCAGAGCTGTTTTACTCAGGTACAATTCCCCCAGCTTGAGGGTACTTCTGCTGGGAATCCCCTCCTGGAAGAGACCTGGTGGGTGTCTGTGGCATGACACACATAAGCACGTAAAGAGTAAAGACTCAACATTGGCATCCTATTTCTGTGCCTTTCCAGATGGTAGAGAGGTATTTAATTCAACAGTGAGAGTTTTTGCTGTCATCATCTGTTGCTGAGCTTTCTGTATACTGCTTTCTGGTACATGTCACTAGAATTGAGAAGCACATGAATTTAGGAAAAAGCTTGCCCCCCCGTTTTCTTGGTTGGAAAGAATTTACCTGTCACAAATGTTATAAGACACTCAGTCCCCATCTTGAATGAAAGACAAAGTTTTCCAAGGTTTTGCTTCAAGGCAAGTAAACAATTTCACCTAAAAGATCATGACCATGCTTAGTTTTTAATCTGCAGGTGAGACAGATAGCCATTAGGACTTCACAGCAATTAATCGTAAAGATAGGTGTAATATAGTTTCCTAAAATTGTCTGAATTTGGAAAGGATCATGGGAACTGGGAAGGCTCTGAGATGCTGTAAGATCTTGTGTCACATAAATATCTAGAAAGATTTAGGCACACGTAGCATGAGGCATGTCAAAAGAATCCAGGTAGATGAGATGTCTTGTGTTATAGTAGCGATTATGAATAATTGAAATATCATGACAGGCAGTGAGAGAAAGTCACATTACAAAAAACACAAAATAAATCAAAAAATCAACCCAGAAAACTAAAAAGCAAACCTAGATGCCACAGAAACCCAGCAATGCAAAGGATACAAATGGAATAAACATCAGTATGTCATTAAATATTTAAAATGGCAAAGCAAAAATAGTTCACCTAATTCAAACCGCAGAATTACCCTGTTGTGCATAAGAGAGGCAGAGTGATACACGTGCGCAAGAGACCTGCAGGGCACTCAGCACAAATCAGACTGACTCCTAGAGAGAAGTCTCTACCCACCTTCTGGTCAAACACCTTTCTTTTTCCAGGACTGGAAAAAGTAGGATCACAAATGCGAGGCGTTGGGGTAAGGACAAGAAAAGCAAATGTAATTTCTAACCAGAGCTCAAGATATCCCATACATGGAACCTGGCTGGCCTATCTCTGCCACCCCAAACTTCTACTTAAATGCTACTTTGATCCCATGGCAGCACTGGTTGAAATGGTGGCTATCCCTCTAACTTCTCTTAGCCAAGGACTCTTGAATTTTAACAGAACTCCTAGGAGAAACTGGTGCAAGAAGGAAGCAAAAGCATGAACATGGGTTAGTACATGTGGTCTACCAAGGAACTAGATAGGAGACATGCAAGAGAGGACACCTCTTCCTGACTGTTTAATGCCCTGGGGAGATTAAGCTGTCTAGAACAGCAAAAGACTCTTGTAAGAGATTTTAAGAGAAAATATATGCTCCTATGTTAAGTAATAAAAATGGCCACTTGGCTACTCAGACTGAGATGACAGCAGCAAAGCAGTCTGGCCATTCTTTCATTATTCTTTGCTGACCTCTCAGCTCCCAGTCTGTACCACACTGAATACCACCACCTCCCACTACAATGACCCAGAGCTCTGCAAGCAATGAACAGTCTGTTCTGGTCATTAGTAAAACCTATTCAGATAAAGCCTGATTTTTTCCTGGGACAGCAAAGAACTAGCCATGTTTATCAAAAATTGTCCCAGACCTAAACCAACTCATTGTTATCAAATTCATCAACACCCACATCCTTCCTCCTCTTGACGTCTTTAGAGTCATCCTACAAAATTCCAACAAAAAATAGTTCCTCAGTTAACAACATTTCCAATTCAGAATGTGGAGAATCTGGTAACAATAAGTTTTAAGAAAGTGTTTCCCAACAGTGATTTACATATGCATTCCTGTAACAAACCAGATAATTTTCCATTCAGTGAACAGCTACCCTACACATGCTATTTTACAGGGATTGAACTTTTAAACTAATGTATTTCTACAGGATCAGAGAAAAGCAGAGTCAGGAAGATACCGCTTAACGAGCACAAACTCATTACTGATGCTAGTCCTCAGGAGAAATACAATAGAATATACCTAAATTGGTAGCATTTCTTCAATGACGATGGAGCAATACTGCTTGACACCAAACTGAGGATCTGATCCTGTTAACCTTCATTGACTCAGACATACATTTCCACAAGCCCTTCCCTAACTGCAGAAATGAAACACAGCTAAGACCGGAGGATGAGGATGTGGCTCTTGAGGAAAGGGAGGGCAAGGAGAAATTACAGGCTAAATTTCTGCTCGTCTCTGAAATGGCAATACAGCAGCATTGTTGCAGGCTGTTCTTCAAACATATGGAGGACAAATATGAACTGACCCTCACTGCTGACCTGCATCACAAACCTGTGCAAATTCTGGGGTCTTTTTCACCTCCTAAGCAAAGATACGGTGTACCTCTGGCAGTCCCTAAAGAGAAGGGCAGCTCTTAGCCTTACCCTCTCACCCCTCTAACATTTTAACATCCCTGTGCGACACCTCTGCTGTCCTGCAATATCTCGTTCATTAAAGAGGTAACTCTAATAATTAACCCCACACAACCCAAGCAGAAATCATCCCAGTTTTGGGAAGACAAGAACATGTGTTAACCTGTATAAAGTTTTCATCAGGTAGCTTACATAGACGTTTGGAAAGCCCTGAAACTATATACAACAGTAGCCTCCAATTTTGACGAGCTTTTAGGAGCAGAAAGGCATAAGATAGAAAAAAATTACCTTTGGACCCAGGCCACATTAGCTGTCACCTGTACAACCCATTCTATGTGCCAACTTGTTCAGTTACAAAGAATGGAAGTGGATTAATAAATCCCAAATCTTTCGCAAACACACTCATAGGGTACCTTGGCTACCAGGAAGCACCCACAACACAAGGACAAATCTTCAAATGTGCAAAGATCTTCTAAATTAGGAACAAATACCTAATTTTGTAACTACTCACCAGACAAAAATTTTGCATTAAATAAGTTAAGAGCCAAGAAGTGAGAAAAGTGTTTTACAGAATCTTCATTTCTAGCTCCGGAGAATTTGGGAGACAGAAGAGAACAGGCACACAAGAGGCGCAAAGGAGGGAAAAGGAAAACAGAAGAAAAAAAAAGAAAAAAAAAAGGCAGGTTTGGTCAGGATCATACAGAAGCGGTAGGACTAGGAGGATAGTTGAGATCTCCCAGTATTTAGGAGACCACTAAGCCATATAGTCTCCCTGTTATTTAGCAGCTATAACTCGGAGACATTAACAGTACAAAGGCTCCTGTTTCCAGGTGTTTCAACAAGACAAAAATTTTTACTCTTTTCTTAGTTGGGGACTACATGCATACTGCAATACTTCCATTTAGTGTAACACAAAATGTTTCAGCTACGTTAGAGCATCCTAGGACACAGGACTGTAAAGAAACATTGAGGGCAGGTAATCAAATATGGTTATTAATTAAGTGATTCTTCTACCGTGAAAGTCCCCCTTTTCAGCCATGGTTACTTTCAACTTAAATAGGTTCATTTGGTCTTTTTTTTTTTCTTCTCCTTACACTACTACACAAGGGGATTGTGTGGGTGTTAAGTTTTAATAAAAGGTATGTCTCAAAACTGGTTTATGTGAGGCAACAAAGCCTTTTCTAATTTCAGCATCAGCCTGTAAGAAAATAGCCCCAGTTTAATAGATTAAACTATTTATTATGATGGATTTTTTTTTCCTTCCCAGTCTTGTTTGTGCATGAAAGAGTAATGGCAATAAAAACTCACGTTTCATCAAAAGGAAATATGTTCATAATGTTAGTTAACAAGCTAGAAAAATGTTTTGCCTTGTTGTGAAGAGCACACCAGTTTGCAGTGTAACAAGAACATATAAAATGACTGTTGGCCAGAGCCGCTGTGCCTCCTGAAACAGATTTTGGTTTCCTCTCCTTTTGAAATGAATGACCATATCTTAGATTTTGCTATGATTTCCTAATGCAGTCATGTCAGTCTACAGACTATTCATTAGGACCCTGACAATGATTACCTTTCTTTTAGAAAAAATAGCTTGGTGATTTTTCAATATGAAAATCCAGACCAAGAGGCACTGCCAGGATGTGGTGTTTCCTATTTTCCTCCTTCTCTTGCTTGGCTGCAAGTTGAGCTTTGTGGACAATCTGTTTGCTCTCCTATAGATATACAAAAGGGCAAGGGAACACTCCCAAGACACAGCTCCCAGAAAGTTATTAGCAGAGGAATATTATTATGAAGGTCTGCTTTTCTAGCCAAGAACATTGTTCTCTCACCTACCTTTGACAGTTGTGATTTTCAAGATACCTCACTGTCTAAGAGAAAGTTTCAGGCATATCTAAAGTATCCACCTACCTCCACTGTGCTGGAGGATTACTGGAAACAAACAGGGACTCTGGAATCGTTGGCAATAGCGCAGATAGGCCACATTCCCTTTGTCCTGGCAAAACAGACTTCTGTGCATTCTAAAAAGAAGCAAGGAAAACAACTTCATAAACATAGGCTCAGCAAAATAAATGCTTCCGACAGCACAAAATGGTTCATTTGGTCTACAAGAAATTTCACATAACCACGTAAAAACTATCACTTGAAGCCCAGAGATAAGTAGAGTCACCAAAGTGTTATTCCATTTCATATATTATTTTATACTTCCTTAGTATGGAACGTTAACATTTTATAGCCACTTAGGGTTGTATTTAGAGTATCTATGAGTGCATCTTTTGCTGGATTCAGGCACCTACAGTTTTCAACTATGCTTGAGAGAATAATGAATGAGTCAGATGACTTACTATCTAGGGCCTACAGATCTTGCCTCCGTATGTAATTTTACCGGATAAAGAGCATACTGCAAAGTCTAAGACTGATAGCTTGCTTTAGTTTCTCTCTCAAAAAAAGCAGAACCTACCTGATGGATGCAGCAAGAAAACACACTCCAAAACATAGCTAGAAACAGCTGAAGGAAGTTAGGGAGAGAATTAATAGACTCCGACTCTAAAAACGGGCATCAGCTGAAAAAGTTTCTTCCTCATTAACCCCTTTTCATCCTGGAAGTCTTTCCTGTTTCCCATAGCTTTTTAAGCAAGCCAATAGGATCATGTTCAAGGTTATGCTTGGCCCCAGACCTCATTTTTAAGCTATGTTGTTCATGTTCCAAGTGTGATCAAATTTTACATTTTAGACTGTTCTCAGTTCTTGTTGCTTTTGAATGCATAGGACACTAGAGATCATTTTCTCAATGACTTGCAGAATATAAAGACTAGAACGATTTCCGAGTCCCAGACTTAAAATTGTAATATTCCTGAACTCAACCATGACATTATCGTGTTGTGAGAACAACTTACCTAAAAATATTACACACATAAATGATAATTATAAAAAGCCACTTCTAAGAGAGTGCAAACCTTTCCTCTGCAAATGAGAATACACTTTGCTCTGGACTGAAAGGAACAAGTTAAAAAATATCAGCTGTGAAAAAGAACTACTTGATATTTAGGAGAAAAGTGCCATCACTAAATTAGGTCAAGGTCCAGCCCCAAGAAGAAAACCAAGCATTTGGATCAGTTCTTCAGAGTCATTCATTAGGAGCACAATTACGGATTCTGGTGGTTGTCTCTGCCCTGTGTGAACTGCCACGCACCCTTTCAGCAAGCCCTGGTCTTAGCAGGTACATCTTCTGACCAGTGAAACGGAAAGAGGGAATCCTAGAATCCGTTATAACTGGATCATACGTCTGCATTGTGCTTATTGCAGTGAAGTTTCTGCCAGTGGCTTTTCCCAGATGTGTGGTGTGCATATGTAGACAGCTAACTGTTGGAGAGCATGGATCCACCTGGCATCCAAGGTGCTTCAGACAGTGATAAAGCATGGGCTTCAACTTTGCTCAACCAGAAAGGAAACCACCCTGAAGGCACCAGCACTGCACTCAAGTGCATATCAAAAGACTCCAAATATAACCATAAAGCAAATTCCCACCAAAAAGCAACCTCTTCGGTATACTACATAAATGTATACAGAACCAATGAAAAATCTGAGATGGATTCTAAGATATGACCTATTTGTGGTTTCTTCTAACTTGGAATGTAGCCAACCTAGTTTATATCAAGTCTTTGTACACACCTTTTTCAGAAAACTATCTCAATTGATTCAGTTGGCTGAAAATCCAGCACTCTGTCCCCTTAAAGAGTAGTGAGACAAGCTAAAGAATCCCAACAGCTCAAAATAGATTGATGCATATGTTCATTTTTCTCAGATTTTTTCCTAAAGCCCACCTTGCAGGCAGAGATTCCCTTAGTTGTCCCTAAGAAGAACAATTTGCTATGGCACAGTAAGCAGCAGTGTTTAGGCCAGCACAGATTGTTGGCCGGTGAGTAGGTGTGGGCATGTTGAAAACCATGCTTTTTCACCCATATGGCCAACAGATGGGACAAGAGGAACTTTTGAAAAAGAAACACAAGTCCCTTACGCTTATGGATGCTTGGAACAACAACAACAGATGATATCAGTCACTTCTCACCAGGCTCTTCTTAGCCTCACAGCTCCTTCCAGATTACATTTCCATCCTGCATTCTCTTCACAATCATACTGAGCTATAGATGTCCACACACACACACACACTAAAAAAAAAAAGGAAAAAAAGAGATCCTGTATCCCTGGGGAAATGGTCACCATGAGTAGTTGACAATAAGGCTACTTGCACACAAATCTGCACAGTTATTTGAAAAATAAAATGTCAATATCTCTCTCTAATTTTCCACCATAAGGCATGCCCTGATTTTCAGGAAGGATTTGGGTAGATGGAGAATTTGGATACAATAAGTAACCCACTGCAAAGCCTTAAGAAGTTTCATTTGGATTGTGGATGGCTTGTTTGTTATCTCTCTGTGTGGTCAGACCAAAATTTTCAAAACTGAGCACACTCCTAACTGGAAACCAATATTGATACTTTGGATTTTAAATATTTACTAGAGCCTACTGCTTTAAAGTTAATAGCAAAAACTACTAAAAGGGAAACATCACATGTAGTAGCAAATAGTGGAAAACTCATGACAATACATTTCAAATACATAATTCATCAAGTGATGAGAATCTATACCCAGATCACATTTGAAGTATGTGATGACTGGTTAGAAACAAATAAGCTGAAATGGAGATTGACACCAGGAAAAGTGGTAGGTCTGGATCAGAAGTTCAATTCTCAACTTTAGCCTTTCAACTTTTAAACCATGTTTCAGTTCAGGATGAAACCCCACAGTGAACTGGTGGTAACCCCCCTTACTGATGATTTTCTAGCCATTCTCCAAAAGAAGTTACTGGGTTTTAAGGGGTCAGGTATTTGGCGTAGTCCTGAAAGTATCAGGCTTTCTCTTTCAGGGCATTGCCAGAGAAGACGCCGTGTGAAGGAGTGGTAAGCCAATTTTAGCCCAGGAAGATAACTCCTTACTCTCCCCCAGTCACCCATAAAAAAGAACATGTTTCTCCACAGGACAAATCACACATCAGAATACCAATAGTGATCAGCCTTTCTCCATTAATTAGCCTCTGAAGTTAAAATCGGCTTCATTAAATTTAGCCTTTTTATGTCTATTGTTGGGTCCCCCCCATCATTCCTTCCTTATCAGAATATCTCTTCCCTTTGCACCAAAACCAGCATAAATGCAACCAACACCAGCTTAAAGCAGGTAAGTTATCAAGGACCTTTTTGGAACCACTCAGAAGCCTATACCATATTCCCTTTTGCTTATTTATTTTCACTGAAATGTTTACAAAGCTCATACATCTTATGTTAAAGCAGGATACAAAAAGACCTCTTACAGAGTTTCTTTATCTATGCAAAATGGAAAATGATAAAAGCATCCTTATACTTAGCACCAACTAGTGATTTAGGGCACAATGAGGACTGTGGAAAAAACTAAGAACTCACCACCTTGGAGAGTTCAAAAAGATCAGGAAGTTTCTTCGTATACAGCATCCAAAACACAAGAGAATCTATATTGGTTGAGAGCAAAGGTTCATCTTGCACAGTGTTGTTTTTCCAATAACAACCTGGACTCTGTAACACACTATGTGAAAATATAAGAACAGTACTCTGTTTTTATAAGCTTCCAGGTTTTAATGATTTGCAGATCCAGTGACAGATATGATGTCTTGCATTTAGCAGGCATTTTACAATATTTTTTATTATGCTTTTATGGTATCTTAGAAACACTGGATGATGCTTCAAACATATAAGAAGTTCAGCCTAATTCCTTGACAGGAATCATTTGGAATATAGGAACAAATTCCTTTTGAGAATAAAATTCTGATTTTGTGGCTCCTAAAACCTTTACGAAAGGGAAAAATCCCTTTTTTGTCCTGTGTGTAACCTGGCATTATGGAGAGCAATACCAGATTCAGGCATTTACAAACTATAGTGGTACAAATATTTTAAGCCATTGTCCCTGGTGGAGTTTTTCTCAACTCCCAGAATCCTACTGTCGGGGGAAAAAAAATCATGGAGCTTTAAGAAATAGAATTTCTGTAGGTCAGAGGTGAATGGAGAGGTGGAAGGAAGCACCCTCAGCTTGTGCTCCCAGTGGGTCACCTTCTGGTCACTGTTGTCTTAGTTTTATGAGCAATGAGGAAGAGTTTATTAGATTGAGAATGGTTCATTTTTATACTTGAGCTTCATGGGCCTCTTTCTGTCTCTGAACTATTCCATCAAAAATTAATCCTCTGATTTTGAAATCCAAGGCTTTCACTTAAAATCCCCTTCCTGTACACATCAGGCCAAACATTCCCACTTGCAGGTTATTTAAATAATGTAATTGGATCACATTTTCTCAGGCTTCTTTGGAGATTCTATCAGAAATGTGTAGGTCCCAATGGAACTTTTTCTTATCTTTAGCAGGGAGAAATAAGTCTGACTTCTTTTGCTCTTTTCAGTGTGGTTGAATCTTGGAAATCAAAACTAATCTGTGATTGCTCAGCTCTGCTACAGTGATTACAGATCTCCTCAATTTTAGTCACCAAACCTGAACACTCTGCTGTGAGCAAGGTCTTCTTTCCCCAAGCCTTCTAGCAATAACACTATCTTCTTCGATTTATACCACATTTCTCTTACAAGACTACTTAAAATACTTATGGTATCCTGAAATGCACCTGAACACAGGATGGCTTTTTATTTTTTTTACTATGTTTTTTTCCCTTCTCTTAAATTCCCAAGTTTCTTCCCTTTTCAGTGTGTAGTTTTCAACATCTCTTCTTAAAGATACCTTACTTTTCTTCACATTGCTGCATACTTTTATTCTTCTGTGATCTATATTAAGCTGATCTCCAAAGTTGCAGGCACTGGAATTAATCTAGAATTCCGTTTTTCATCTGCATGTTGCAAATTTTCAATTATTCTTTCCTGCATGTTGTGTTTTTTTCTTTTTGGCACCATCTCTGACTTGAGATTTTACCTTTCGGCTGCTGGCATGCAAGACATTTACTTAGTTAATAAAACCCTGGGGAGATCTGCACTGATCTTCATAGTACTGCATGTTTTCTTCTGGTTTGGTGTGTTCCCTTTTGCCATGCGCTCACACCGTCCCTGAACAGATTCAAAGAAGTTATTGAAACAGAAGGGTAAAAGAAAAGGGAAAATCAAAAGGACAAAGCCAATAGCTATGCATGGTTACTTGCTTGATGGTTTCACACCACCTCCTGGTTCTTTGGAAGTCGGTTAGACAAGTATCAAACATACACTGCCTTTCTTTATGCTACTGCATCAGCCTACTCACAATTTTTCAAGCCAAAAACCCATTACCACCTCTAGCCAGCGTGTAGTAATTGGGATGCTGACTTCTAGCTCCCCTGAGTTATGAGACAGAACAGGTTTGCTGTAACTGAACGTGAACTGTCCCACTTTGCAATTGGGCTGTGTCGACAGCATCAGTGTGGATTGGTACTGTGTAACACAGTACTGGTTTACTATAATAATCCAAAAGCCTACTTATTCCTTCCCTTCCAGATGTTGTAAATATTATTTTCTATTTGAAGTGGTGTAGGTGGATGCTTGCTAAGCATTTAGAGTCAAAGAATCATCTAGGTCGGAAGTAACCTTTAAGATCATAGAGTTCAACCATTAACATAACACTGCTGAAACCATCACTAAACCATGTCCCTAACTATCACATCTACCTATCTTTAAATACCTTCAGGGAGGTGATTCCACCCCTTTCCTGGGCAGCCTGTTCCAATATCTGATAACCCTTTCAGTGAAGACATTTTTTTATTATTATTTGCCTAGCTATCCAACAAAAAGTTACCTTCTTGAGAACAGAAAAATTATAGTCTTCATTTCCAGAAATGCCCATCCTTTAACCATGTCTCCAGTTTGTTGTCTATTACTTCTTTCCTTCCTTCTTTTCTTCCCAAAAGCTCAACCCTAGGCAGTCAGACTGGACAGCAGACACTGCAGTGATGTGTTGTATCTGTGGGTACCACTGGCTGTAGAAACTGTTGTTCCTTTACTGAAACACACTGATTATTCAGCTATACTCTGGAAGATCTCTTTGGGGTTTTTTTTTGGCACAATATATGCTTTCTCTGTGTTATAAAATTTGCCTATGGAGTAGCATAAAATCTTTATATACCTGCCTATGGTTTGGGAGCGTGGAGGAAAGAAGAAATGAAAGCTTTTCATTTCCAGAATAGCAGCATTTTCTTAATCCTTTGCCTTACCAATGCACAATCAAGAAACAGACATAAAGTAAAGGAATTGAATGTTTAGGGCAGGTATATAGCAAGTTTTAGACAAGCATTTCAATTAATCAAATAGAAAAGTTGTCATCATAGCAATAACAATTGCGTATTTGTAGAAATATTTTCATTATCAGTGATTTGGATTTGGCCCTTGTCCTGGCAAAGCAAAACCCTACCTAGTAAAGATGTACTCCAGGTTAGGATTCAGTGGCAAAGACCCTTTAGTCTTGCCTCAACACCTGCCTCTCTGACTCTTCTTAATAGCGGTTTTCTGTCCAACCAAAGCAGAAGGTAGAAGGATGGGTTTGATTCACTCTGCAGTTTTCCTCAACATGTTGACAGTCATATCCTCAATCCTTGAAGATTAGGATGACTGAATGCTTTCTGTGCGGGCCAAATATCCTTAAGAAACTCACTAGACCACATATTTCAAGGCCTGATATGCTGCTTAGTCTCTTGGTAAATGCTTTTCATCACTCTGGAAGAATGTCTTTTTTTTTTCCACTGCTGGTATGTGAAGCAGACCTATCTATTTGATGACCCCATCCCTTTAAAGGGATACATACCAAGGTCAGTGCCATCTCTCTCAACTCCGGCTCAGGCAAGCAATTTTCTCTAAGGAGCTGCATGTTATGTTTGCCCAGAAGCTTCTGATTGTAGGTTACTACTGCCCTTTTTCTATCTGGAGTGAAGCAATGTGATGAGAAACGTGGTGTAATATGCTGAAAAATTCAGCATGTCGCTAGAAGGGCATAAACCAGCAGCAGCCACTGTGGGGTGGGTGGGAGGTTAGTGTATTCCAGAGGCAGGCTTGCTGCTCATCCCATATACATGAGAACCAGCACGCATGCACACAGCTGTAATGGCAAATACCGCCTCTATGAGCTGACAACGTGCCTCTTTCCTTGAGTTTCACTTCACCAGTTTTCCCAGAGAATACAGATCTATAGTTAGATATTACCAATGCTCATATTTCTGTTCTGGTTTCTATGCTAACAGCAAGAGGACAAAAGTGGGAAAGTCACCCCACTCATGACAGGCAGATAAGATCTTTATTCTAAATTATTCCCAACTTCTAAAGCAAACAGTCTACCTCCAGGGAGGTGATTTAACCCCCCACAAGTTTTAGATATTGCACTCCATTATCATATCAACTGATAAATTCTGAAAAAAGCACAGTAAAATTCAGATCATACATAATTTTATGTACCAAGGAAGGCGATCCTCTGAAAGTAAGTGCCTAAAATCCCTACCTGGTGAATGAAGAGAAATGCTTGAAATGCCTCTTGAAGAAGTCCTGTCTACCAAAACCTCCTATGTCTCAAAGCTATCTGTACTTACCTTTTGTGTGATATGTGATTTAGTTTGTCTCCTCCTGAGATTCGAAGAGACAAACATACAGAAAAATGAAGCTGTCATACAAAGCAGTCAGGTTTTCAAAATCAGCAAAAATTAACAGCCACCCACGGCTCCAGGCTGATCAAATTTGTCCATTTGGCTATTGGTGGCATCCAGCTTGAGCTGGACGACAGCACAGCTTCTGTATTGCATTGATCTATCACCTCCTGTGCAAAGCAGAAAATACAGACTGATGAGTGTCTCAGGAACTGATGTAGAAGATGCTACACGCATCCCTTAATTCCACTTAATGTGCTGCAGTGAGTCTGTTGTACTGTTCCACAGATTAGTGAAAAATGAAGTGGTGTGATACTTCGTTTCCTTGAGAATCAATGAGGCTGACTTGGCAGTGGTGTCCCCGATAGAGTAAGAACATTCGCAATGTTAAGGATGAAATATTTAAGCTCCCATGGAAGGCACTTCAGAAACAATCTTTTATTTACCCAATGTTATCCAGATTTCCCTCTGACTTCACAGACGGAGATTTGAGCCTAAGTGATGTCCTAAAATGCTACTCATTCGATATTTATTTCCTCCAAATCTGGTCCCGAAACAGGAAGGCTTCATAGCACTTTGTATTCTTCAGTGTGACTGGTATATTAGTGAGAAAAAAGCTCATGCACATACATATTACACATATAAACATTTTGGCTTACATAAACACATGTGTGTGTATTTATGCATAATAAAAAATATGCATCTTAATTTATATTTGTCTCTAATGAAAGACTCTCATCCAGGCATTCATTTATGAATGAGGAAAAAAAAAAACGTCAAAAGTCAACTTAATTATATCTGTAGGGATTTAATTTTTATTTTTTTTTTTTCACTAGTCTTCCATTTTATGCTATGTATCCTGAATTCTCTGTTGCTCCTACATCAGGAAAATGCTCACTCTTGAAATGAGTTAAAGAAACTTTGTCATGTTCACAGTGAAGCCCACACTTCTTTCCAGTTTTTGAGAACTATATCATGGGTTGATTTTATTACTTCTCCAAGTAATAAACGTATTAACAGTGTGATATACCTTACGTATGACCTTTTGTGCCAGTGAAATTGGGCTAAATCTGAAAATCAAAACTTGAGGAGAAGGCTAAGTAGAACCTCCAATGAGGTCAGGGATACAGCAGGGCAAAGGAAATATGAAGAGAGTAAACTGGCCATGAATCCCAGGACAGAATGACACTGAAGAGAGCAACCATCTATCCTCTCTAGGGCAGCTTTAAACTACTGCTTGAAATCCAGGATCATCAAGCGTGGGAGAGTTTGGCATAAACATCAGGTTTATTTCAAGGCAAAAAGGAAAAGTTTTAGTGCCCTTCAGGCAGTGTCTGATGATGGTATCAGATGCATCTCTCAAATTAGCCATCTTTTAATATAAAAGCTCCTAAATTATTAACTTTTTTCTAAAGCGATATTTGATGGGAAAAGTAATATCTGTATGAAGTATTAAGTGTTTCTTATGAAAGAGCTGTATAAATCTGACAGAGCATAATAATTATGCTGTCAAATATACAAGATTCCATTTTCCCTGAACTATCTAGACCACCAAATTTCAAAGACTATCATCAGGATAGCAAGATTTATTTTGCCTCGAAAGGCTCAGAAGACACTTTTGCTCAAAATACGCATATCTAACAGTTAATTTTTTAATTTTTTTTTTCCAATACTGCTGCAGTCAGTTAGATTTTGAATTATGGCTTTCTCTGATCACAGCCAGGAAAATGTTAACTGGTTTTTATGCATTCTTGTGTTATCAACCTGACGAAGAGAAAGGACGCTTGTGGTTTGGAGACGACAGACTAGAAGATCTTCACAGTATGTGCCTGTTTGCAGCGTGTAAATGCCCACATCTCTGTGTCACTTCCCAAACCCCCTGCAGCCAGTGAGATTCCTTCATTTGAAGAGAGAAGCCTTTTTTGTGTGTAAGAACATGGCCAGGTGATGATGGAATTCTACCTTTGTAATACAATTTAGCTGAGTCATTATCCTACTTATTTAAGGTGGGTGTTGGCAACTAATATCCCAAGTTATCTTCCTACCTTTAGCTCACTGAAGAGTTAACATGTCCATCTTGAAAACTCCAAATTAGACATGGACAGATGCATTTTTATCAAGGACTGACTAACTGGATTGCTAGATGAGTTACGGTAGCTATGGGAACTATAATTTTAAATTGTCTCGGATTTCTGCATGTCAATTTTCAGCCAGAATATTGCATTGTAAGAAGTTTTTGCATTAACTATTTTAAGAAGTTGTGCAAATCATTAATTCCTTCATTTCTGTCACTTATATTGGAATTTAAATCCTTTTCCTACAAGACTTATCTAGAAGACTTTAATTTGTAAATGTCTTCAACACAACTGAGTGGTGACTTACAATCTCTTCCCACCCACCAAGGAAGTGAAAGGGACAGGCATTTAAGCACTGAAATAAGGACTCATTCTGAGATGAACCTGCAGTATCAGTTTTAGTTCAGCAGAGCTGAACTTTACTACCTTATCTTTGGCCTTGCTTTTGGACATTGTCAGACTAGTATTGCTAATATGTCCATAAAATTAGAAGGATCTGGTAAGCTCCAATCACAAATTTCTTCTAGTAGACATTAGGGGTTATAAAAGCATAAGGCAGGACTGTAAATGTGAAGAAATTTCACTGAAGAAATGGCAGAAAGTCAATGTCTTCAGAAACTGCCCTCCAAGGATAAGCTCTCTTTTACTCTCCCTAAAGACAGTGCAATTTCAATAGCTGGAGATATCTCAGATCCTCCCAAGTTAATTACCATTTCTGAGACTACAAGAGCTAACTAGTCATGAAATAGCTACCGTATCAACTGCTTCCTCATCCTCTATTTAACTTAATTGCATCTGAATTCTCATTGTACATAACATTCAGAATACACAACTCTCACTAGTATCACAAAATTGTATGTTCATCAAATAAGATTACATCAATTGCATTTTAATTTCATATTCAGGTAAATTTAATAAACCATCTCCCTAAGACGACAGTTTGTGGGGCAAAAAAGAATCTGAATTAACTTACTTCCTGCAGAGTAAAACCATTTAAGTACGTACACGTCATGTTAGCATTTACAAAATCTGTCAAATTGTCAGTTCCACTAATAACTTGACAAAACAATTTATGTTTCTGGAATTTAATGGTATGATTTTTGGTCTCTTGGATCTTGAAATTACACTTCCTTAGATTAAAAATAGCAAGATAAAACTCTCTAAACTTGCCTTCAGCCTTATTTAACGAAAGCTTCCATCATGCTACAGATTTCTAAACAATTACAATAATGGATATCCCTATTTTCATAGTAATTCATATTGCAATTACCATTGCACAGTCAACAGTTGCTATTAATATCCATAAATGGTGATTTTTTTTCCTTCTGTGTAACAAATGCAAGATCATCATGAATTGATGAAAAGACACACATTACTTGCAAGCTCTGTATAATGTAAAAGAACAGCAAGCATCCACAGCAGTGGTCTGTCACTAGAAGGCAGTATCTAAGACTGCATCTGCAGGAGCTTGGTAAAACAGAGTTAATCTGATCAGCCCCGCTTGCAGTATTTTGTTTTACAGAACTGTTTTTGTTTTTGTTTTACATTCTCCCCTGGAGAATGTGAATTAAATGCCTTTAGCATGAAACCAAGCTGCTCCAGCTGCTGATACACTTTCAGCTCATGGGACACCATTAAAGCCGATCCAAAGCAAAATTCTTGGAAGCACCAGCAAGATCTACGTACCTTTTCAACATCGTTTCTGTCTATAGATCCACACTTCTTGCTACACACTCTTTGCTAGTGAACACCTTCTCCAACATGCTTTCTTGAAAATTATAGCACTGAAAGAGAGCACATACTAGGCAAGAAGCAAAGCAACCTTTCTATTAAAACAACTTACTTCCCATCTTGTCATGGCTGTTTGTGTCCGCCTACGTGTGTGGATGATTCCCAAGTCAGTTCAGTCCTGAATCAGAGCAGGGTAGAAATATTGCAATATTTTTTCATTAAGTGGAGAAAAATAACAGAAGAAAGGTTTTCTTCTGAAAAACCTAGAAGCAAAAGGTTTTATTTTGAAAGCAACAATAAAAAATAGGTAACTGAAACATTTTATATCACATGAAAAATTTCTAGGCCGTATTAATAACACATCGGTGATGACGGGATAGGAGAAGATTCATGTAAGGCAAAATACATCAAAAAAAGAAAGATTCAGAGCAAGATGTGTATCACAATGAAACAGTTATATTTCCCTAAGAAAAGATTTCAGCTACCTAAATCGCACCAAAACACCCAAACAAAAAGTTGATTTGACATCTTTCAAATGACACTTTCAAAGGACTGCCTTACCAGCAGCACGTTATTTGTGCTGTGCTCAGTAATCCTACTCAGGAGCAGAAACAATGATTTGTTACTGAGAGGGTCAAACGCCAAATAGCAGCGGGGAGTATTTCGGAAATATCCCATAGACAGGTCTTTGGTTTCTCAGATGCTTAGGGAAAATGCGTGCCTTTGCCATCAGGAAGCTGAGTTCATGACTGACTCATAAGCTAAAGCGAGTTAGGTTTGTTATGGGTGTTAGTCTGGATGAAAATGCTGGAATGATGCTGGCAGATGTAAACATGTTCTTGAGGCAGTGCCAGAGCAGCACTCATGCCATGCATGTTTCAAGGGGCAATGGTGTCATGACTGAAAGGTTTTGTTGCACCTGCCAGCCAGCATGAGAAAATCAAACGGGGCAGCTCCTCAGCGTTAAGACCCGTGTCAGGGCAGACCCCAGCCTTGCGTTTGGATGAGCGATGTGAGGGAAACAGCAGATCAGCAGGAGCGCTCCCTGTCCCAGCAGCCTTCCCTGCCACAGGCAGCAGGTCCAGTCTTTCCTATGGATAGTGGAGGAAAGGTGCATTTGCCCGCCAGCACACACAAAAAAAAAGGAGATCAAAAGTTAAATACCTGCTGAGGCTTGGTGGAAAACTTGTAGGATATTAATTTTAGGGACACTTCTGCTGAAATATCATATCTTGAAGGAGGCTGAGCTATGCCTCCTTTTAATTATTATTCTTAAGGACAATAGAAAGAAAAAAAAAAAAAAAGGAAGAAAAAAAAAAAAGAGCTTTGTAGCTCAGAAGTTCATCTGTCCCTGCTGCTTTCTTTCCTACCTGAAATCAATCATGTTTGATTCCAATTATCCTGCTAGAAACTAATTGTGACAATACCAGAGGAAAAGAATACTCTTTTCATTAAAACTTGATGCTGAAAATTAGAGCAACTTGGTTTGACTTCTGATATTATCATTTATCCTTGAGGTGACTTGTAGCTGATCAGGAAATTATTTTCTTCTTCCTCCTCAGTGTAATTTTGTCCAAAAATTAAAAATTATTATTCCCATCCATAACTTTCTTTAGTAATGTTTGACTTCTCAGGCAGAACCTCTCTGTGAATTACCCCCTCCTCCAGGAGGTGACAGATATATGTAATTGTGATGCTAAATGAAGTTCCACCTCTACAAAGGCTGGTAATGGAGTGCAGAGTCAGACTCGCTATTTTAATTATTTGCTAAAATGCTGCAAAGAGTCTAGAGATGTGACAGCAAATGGCAGCTCTTGCTGAGAAATACATGAACTGCCAAGCCACAAAATTCCCATTTTTCTGCAAATGCACTCTGTGCAATAATTACTAAACATTTTGAGCCCTCCCGTATATAAGCTGAGCTCTCTGTAATGGGAATGTTTTCAAAGTTCTTTGTGAGGCTAAAGTACATCTTTATGTCTGGGAGGATAATAGGACAAACTTCTTTTCCATTGTAGATAAAGAAGATGTGTTTTAAACTTGCCCAAGGGAAATTTCCAGCTGGCCAATTACTGCTAGCAAAGATCTTCTCTATAAAATGGTATTCCACTAGGGTCAACTGGCTACTAAATGTGTTTTCTAAAAACCGAAAGTACATAATTACTGAAAAGGACTTCTGGACCTTGCTGGCGGTTAGTGTTGCTAAAATAGACGGTTTTTTGGTAGCACATAAACAGAAACAGATGGGCTGACTCCCAAGATCTAATTATCAGAAGAGGTTCCAGTGCTTGTTGTCTTTGCACTTGGCAAAAAATAAAGAACAATAAAAACAACAACAACAAAAGATCCTCAATTCTAAAAAAAAAAAAAAAAAATTAATAAAAAACCCCAAAACCCAAAGAAAAAAAATACCTTAATTGCATTTATGAGGCTATACTGTTCTGAGACTCAGGAACAGCCTCCAGTGTGTGAGTCAAAGAGGACAGAGGGAGGAAATCGTCATGTTATGAGCAACCATAGCAAAAGCATGTTTGTAAATAGTCTCAATCACAGTACTGTCTTAATAGCTTCAGCTTCTTCAGAGTTACTTTTCTCACTGATAAGGCCATGCATTGCCAAACAGTAAAGCTTCCCAGCTAGAGGGTATCTCATGAAGTCTGCCAAGGGAGCGGATGCGACCAGAATGCAACTAATTATTCATATAAACACCTGCATTTTTGGGCTCTTTTAATATTTCCTTCTTACCATTTTTGAGCAAACAGGGAAATTTTCATGCGGAGTATTTCAAGTGTTCCTCTAGGTAAGCCAGAGCTACATTTTTCCATGCTTTTGTCTGAAAATCGAAGGGTAGCAAATTACAGGACCCTTTTGCCTGTCATGCCAGGCTTTAAGGTTCCTGGGGTTTGATTCCTTACAGAAGATAAACAATTAAGCACTACCGTCATCTCATGAACTAAAAAGACAAAAGATAGCAAAAATCCATATCTCCACTAACAGCTTAACACCGATGCAGCAGACTTCTTCCATATGCTGCTTCCTCTAGGCATGGAGAGAAGCGGGAATAGCTGAAAGCATCCCTTTAACCCATCTAAACCTTTCACATTCACAGAATCAGCTGTGAGATCTCTCTTAATGTTCATACCTGACTTTGGCACAAATTTTGTTGCATATAAAACCGTGACTAGACCAACTGCTTGGAAGATGGATGGTGATGCTTAAATGATGCCTATGAATTCCTTAACTCCCATATTTCATATAAAACTTCCCCGTCCCTCCCAGCATCATAGGCAAAATCTCAGACTTCTGATATATTTAAAATCAAAACTACACTTTGTAAAAAGTTCCACTTTCCTTCTTTCAAGTAAAACTAGACCGAAAGATGAAGCAGCACAACATCAAGAATCAGCATCTATGCTAAGATATGAAACAAGGGTGGAACAACTCAGAAAAAGAAAACATCATGAAGAAAGAAATTGTGTGTCATGGCACTGCTTTCAACTAGTGGTCAAAGAGCCTGGTGAACTACTTTCAGGGTGAAGAATCCTGATAAGTTTAAGAAAGAAACGAAGTGATATGGCTGCCTGTGATACCAGGGGACCGCACTGTGTGACCTAAAAGTCTCCTCTGGTCCTGATTTTATACATTTGTATGGTAATAATTTATTTTACAGACACTTAGTTGGATTCAGCAAAATTTGCCTTGGAGGTTAGGATGTGGCCATCAGTCTGAGAGACGTGAGAGCAACAGACTAGGATATATCGTGGCTCGGAACTAGATATGTGCTTTGAGATCTTTCCCAGCCAGTTAAGGTGATTTCTAACACATAATATGACTCTAATGAGCCTTAGTGACCTAGGCAGTGTGAGAACACCACACAGGCACAAATCATAACCATGATATAGAGTGTTTAACTTATGTAAGATCACAAGGGAAGCACAGATAGGTTTGTATGACCACAAGCCAGTTCCACATATGAGCTGAATTGTCTGGGCTGAAGGCAGCTTCAGAATAGAAGCCATGCAGCTTCAGGGGGTTAGTACAGTCCAAACAGCAGGAAAAAACAGGGGACACAAAAGGAAAGAAAAGCCCCCAAACTTGTACACTAGCTAATCCTACTGCCTAAGGATATAATGTCACTACCCAAAGGGCAAAATGTTATTTTCATTAAAATCTACTGTGAAGACAGATGTGAAAAGCAAAGGCAACAATCCAGAGGCTGTTCAAACTCTTATCTCCCACATCCCTTGGACAGACAAGATCAGGTTCAGAGATGCTCGTGCTGTGTCTGTGGTAGCTGTATTCTATTGACCTCTTAGATAGAGTTGTGATGAGGAGTAGATACGGTAGAATAATACAAGAAAGGAAAAGTTCTCTTTGGGCTGTTCCTCCTTCTAATTTGATGAAGTTGGGAGGAACTAATTTGCTAGATAATAAATTTTTCCACGCTATGACCATCCAGATAGAGCTTAGCATTAACACATGCTTCAGTAAATCCAACCTAGTTCAATTTCCCATCTGAAGAAATAACTAGATAACACAAAATAAACCAAGAATGAAGAATCTTCTGACAAATTGAAGTGCTCCTGATCAACACTTTAGCACCACTTTCGAGTCATTGTCTACAGCCTGGACAAATCATAGTACCTATTGCCTCAGTGAAGGAAAAAGACATTGAAACAGCAAGGGATGGTACCATCTCTTGGCTGCTATATTGTTCTTCACTAGCTGAGAATTTGGCCCAGAATCTTTGTCTGATAGAAATTAATTCCCTGTCTTCTTCCAGCTCCTTTTNCTTTCTTCTCTCCCTTTTTTTTTTTTTTTTTTTTTTTTTTTCATAAGATGAAACTGTGATAGGTGTTATTTTTGAAATTACAGGTTCATGGGGATGGGGAAGTCAGCCCTAATAACTATCCCTCATGCCGATCAAATCTGCCCTTTTAAAACAGAGAAGAAAGATATTTGCAATGGGAGTAATTCTTGGGGCTGTAGATGGGTGCAGACACTTTGGGGAAAATTAGTTTAAGTTGCCATGGTAGTTATTTATGACTTTCTTCCTCTCCATGCCATTTGAGCAGTACTTGCTACATTAATTGCTGAACACAAAGTACTGCCATCAAAAACCAAGTCATTGATGTTATTGTTTCTTTCTTCCTTTTTTTTTTCTTTTTGCTGGCACCCGCTGCTCCTCCTCCAGCACTGGTCTTCTGGGTCTCAAGGCTTCTTTCACCACCTCTTTGGCACCAGTAACTACGGTACCGCTGCCAAAACACATTGGATTTAAACAGGCACGCCAGCTGAATGTGCCAGTGCCAACTCAACCTCCTAATCACACCTTGCTTGCAACGTGAAGACCAGGAACACATTTGGAGACAGCATTAGCTGCAGAAAGATACACCCACTCTAAACCTTCCTCTTACAGAAGGGGAACGTGGGCTGGTGACTCATCAAGGTATACAATAGGTCACAAGTAATCTCAGGTATCTGAAACTCAGCTTTCAGACCACTTTTACTTATTAGGCAGTACCATCTTCTTGATCTGCTTCCCAGACTTGATGAAAGATCCTTATAGGCAGATACAGGACAGAGGAAGCTTCCATCACACTCCGTAGGAATCAATTCCCTCAGTTCATCTTCTGTATGAAAACAGCCATCTACTTTTGAACTTGTCTTTGCCAAGCTACTTTACTCCTATTTTTCCAAAAGAATTATGTAAAGCCTGATCATTTCCAGGTGATTGCAACTCTGGAAAGCGATGTGGTCTTTGCACAAGGTTGAAAGTGTGAGCCAAATTAGACCAATTTTGTACAACTAGAATTGCTCCCACAGGCTTGTGACAATATTATGAGAGCTGCCATTAAAGATGACAACAGTATGAAGATGTAAGTAAGGACTAAAATAAACATACGCAAAAGTTTTGAGCTTTTCTGTGAGCAGTGACAGAGAAGAAATATTAAGGGGATAGAAGGGATGCAAAAGGGAGGGGGTAACTCCCTTGTCAGGGTGTTCAGACAGTAAACTGAGATATTGCTTTGCTTGGTCAAACTCCTCTGTCTTAGCTGCAGCCTCTGTGTAGAGGCTGTTCTCCTGCAATTCCCCCATTAAAGATTTACCGTAGGAATTGGTAACATAGCTTTGGTATCACCACAATTAGGATCCTGAACTCTGCTACCTGACTCCTAAATTACTGTGAAAGACTTGTGACAACTGATGATCCCCTGCCATTTAAAATACCTCAGCCTCAGTCAATGAAAGTCAAACAAATAGAGAATGCTGTGTAAAGATCAGGCTTCTTGGGCTGATTACATATATGCATATGTATGTGTGTAAGCTCCAGGCACTTTGTGTTTAATCAAGTGCAGTATTAAGTGAGCTAATGAAAAAGGAGCAGTTATCTTCTACTAATGTAGTAGACCATTTGGGGAAACAGAAGTATCATGGTTACGTGAAGGGGCTTAGAATGAGATCTTTGCTGCCAAATCACTTAGAGGTAAAAACAGGGTAAAAGCAAGGCAAAGTCAGCCTACCAAGACAAAGTCAGCAGAGAATAAGACAGAGGAGAATTAAGTTCCCATCTTTGTACAATAATACCATTTTCCAATAGAATAAAACCCCTTCCATCTTGGTCCTGCTCCCATTAGAAATGGAATCAGTCAATTTGCCAGGGCTGGGACTGAATCTCAACCTTGTTCTTGAGCTCTGATCTGGCAGACCTTTCTGTGTCCCTTACTTTATTTTATTATTTTAAGCTTAGAAGTTTCAGCTCCACCTGGAGCATAACCCAGTAGTACAGTGGTACAACTGAAAACAGATGCTTCATTTTCTGAAAGGAGAAGAAAATACCATTCACGTCTCAGAAGTGGAGATGCATCTAGAAAAATGTTTCTATAGATCTGTTTCTAGGTTAATATTTGGAAGATTGGGAAGAGGATGGAGAATAACATGAAAGAACAAAAGTTTCTATGGGAAATGGTAGATATCAAGAGTGAGTACATATTTGCCATGGGTGGGGTATTTACTTTTTTTACTCCAATTTTGTCAAGAAAATATGTCACATCCTGTAACAGCTGGCAGTTCAAGAGCAAGATGTTCAAAGAGTTAGCACTAATGAGCTCACAGATAATTCTCACACTGGCAAGCACTGAACTCCCCATAGTTGACAGAAGCGCTGGCATTTGTAGACTAAGACTCTGAGAGCAGTAAAGGAGGTTAGTTAAGGAAGAACAGTGGCACAGTCACAATGTTGTGCATCATCAACTGTGTATAACATGCAAACTGTAGAAGTATTTCTCACAGTCAGTCCTATTTATGTCAGAAGTTATTAAGACTCAAAACTGTAACTGCAGAGCTCCCCCAGCCCTGTGTCTGATAGCAGCTGCTACTATGAAAAGAGTATTTTCAGATGAGTTTTCCTTCCATTTCAGGAACAGGTACATGACCAGATATTCAGTTCCGTTTTACAAAGGTGCAAACAAAGTGTCAAGGTCTCCAAAAGGTAAGAGTAAAAAAAAAAACAAAAAACCAAAAACAAACAAACAAACAAACAAACCAAAAAAAAAAACCAAAACCCTGTTGAAAGACATGCCAAAACTGCAGCCAAATCTATCAATATTCTGGAAGCTCAACTATCAACTTTAACATAAATGTAATGCCTAAATATCTTTCATCGTCTAGCCTGGGGAGTTTCCTCCCTCAAGCTGCCTTTTCTCCAGGCTGGCATTCCCTAATTCTGCTTCTGTTTGAAACGAGAGAGCTGCTTGGATTTGTGACAGAATCACTTTAAAAGGAAATTAGACATCTTTGGAAAACAGAGGGGATATCACTCTTTAAATGCAAGATGTTCCAAGATAATACCTCTCATTTCCAGAGCACTCCCACTGGCAAGTCAACTCTGCATTTGATTGACACCTAGTTAGCATTAAATAGGCCAAGGTACTAATAAAATTCACAAATACACAAAGCAAAGTAAAAAATTGATGGATTTTTTTTGCTAGGTGTTGGGTTTTCATTCCAGTTCGATGCCTTACTTGATTTTAAATGGACTGAAATTGTTATACACATGTGCATTTAGTTGAAAGGCAGGCTATGAAGACTGCAGAAGTATCAGTAGTTGATTATACAAATTTATTTATTCACAGCACAAATCCCACTAGGAAATGCAATCCATTTGCCAAAGAATCCTTTAAGCAGCCGTATCAAGCCACAGCCGCTCAAGAGGGGAAATTTGCAACACTTAACTACTTCAATCTAATTTCCAAAATCCCCACTATCTACAGTCTTTAAAGCCCAAGAGCACGGATTTTGTATAATTGATCTTGGTGCTGCAGGATACCTAAGTAGAGGAATACATTTCCCTTTTGGTGTCATGTCTGAAAAGCAGATGCTGCTGTGTTGGTAATGAAAAGAGTGAAGTAATTCCTGTGTTGGCTGGCACAAAATTCTCTTCTCATCATAACCATACGGAGCTCCAATAGACAAAGGCAGGAAGAGCAGCTATAGCCAGCATAAAGTCTATTTAATGAAAAATGGGGGTTCAAGCAATAGGGTTGAAGTTAATTTCTCTTATCATCTTCCTCCAAGAGCATAGTAGGACATTAGAAAGCCCCAAAAGCTAAGTCTAGGCTGAATATTTGAAGCAGCTTTGGTTGGGGTGTGACTGCATCACAGCAACTTCACCTGCAGAGGTGTCTCGAAACGCGAAGTCTAAATGGAAGCCTCCAGCAGGAGAGCACAGAGACAGCCTTCTTCACACCATTTTGAGCATTGCTTAGCTTACTGGTCTAAGGATCACAGTTTATCCTCCTCCGCACTGGAATTCCCTTATTCTATAGGAGAGAGGTTTCATTCAAGTCTGATTTGTACAGTACCTTGTGCTCTAGTACCACAATTTGTCTTCATTTTCCTGATATTATTGTGCTACAAATAACATTATGCAAATTGGATGTGCTTTGACATTTTAATTCCTAAAGTCTGTGTAGCCAGTACTCTCATCCTGCATAATTCCATACTTCCTAAAATACTGTATAGTTTTCTTTCAGTTTTTTATTTGGAGTAGTTTTTGGGATTGTTAGCTAACTTTCATTCAAAGCCACATATTGTTTTTCATTCTAAATCCAAGTAAAAAAAAAATTAATTCCTATTTTCTTTCAAGGTGGGGAAAATTAAAGTTACAATAGAAAAAAAAGTTGGAAAACCATTGACCCAGAGGCAGTACAGCTGGACGTGACTTTGATGTATCAGTGGATCTGTTCCTTGATCATATTGGAAAATTTACATAAATTCTGACATTTTTTTCTACCATATTTACAAACTATGGTGAAATTTCCATAATCCATACTGTCTGCCTCTTTTTAGATGTTGGGATCACTTCTATGGCCACCATTAAGACTGTTTTCAGCTTTCCCTCATTTTTTTTGAAAATATGGAGCCCATAAGTAAAGGAAGCATTGCAGCTGAGGTTTTTAATGCACTACACTCCTACCTTTACATTTAGATAAAAACTCTGGGGCTTTTGCGTCAGCGTTTTCCAGATTTCCTGGTTCTTGTTGGTGTGTGGCCTCAGAGAAGCCTTAGATCCACTCCTGCCGAAAGTCTGCTGAGACAGGTAACCCTCGAATTTTATGTGATACTTTGCATTTGCTCTTACTGAATCACAGGCTTTTTCCTTGCACACAGTTCCTCTGATTTATGAAGTTCATTTTGAATTCTTCTCAGTGTCTGTGGCATCTGCAGACTTTCCGGGTTTCATACCATCAGTAGGCTACACTGCCTACATCATAGAATATGCTAATAAAAGAATTATTAATTTTAATTTGTTAATAAAAAAATAAGTAGAACCAGTCCTAAAGCATTTCCCTGTGCACCCAGCGTAATACACCCTTCCAATTTCATTGGTAACTCCTAGCATGGAAATATTTTCCCAGCCTACTTCTTCGGACGTCATATGGAGCCTGTTAGTTCCCAAGGAATAGAGTTATTATTTTTAAAGTGTTTTGTAAAATGGTGGGTTTTATTTTTACTTAATTCAGATAGCCAACATGCACATGGCATCCTTAACCTTAGTCGGTTCCAAAGGTCAAAAATGCCTTTGCTCCTGCTTCCTCTCATGAGGAAAGGAGGAGGCAGCATAGCATAGCGAGGTGGTGGGAAAGCCATCATGAATGTGTTAGACTGATACAACCACCAGAACAGATGTCTCTCAATCTATCAGAAAAGCACAGCTGCTTTGAAAATAAATGACAGACTTTTTACAGACTAAAAAGAGATTTACAGCATAAAAACCCCCACATTCTGTTGCAACCGTAGAGACAGAAGGCTAATTAGAGCTAATCTAGAGCAGATTTGGCCTTTTGCAAAACAAGGAGTGCTCACATCACTTGAAAAAGGACTGGTCTTCTGTACATGCTCCATGTCATCCTGGGATCTGCGTTCCCACAGTTCCAGGCCCCTGGCTGCATTTTCTGTAGTCAGAACTTTTGTGGATGTAAGCGGCATTATCTCTAAGCAAGCAACACTAATTTAATCATTAAGGATCTGGTCTATTTTCTTTTCCCTAAAATTCATTGCTTTCTAACCCTTCCTCTCCTCTCCGGTGACTTTCTACAGCCATTTGGTGCTATATCACAGCTCTATGAAAGTGTTCTATGTGAAGATTTAGATAATAACACAGCTAAGTATTCCTCACCATGCAGGACAATCCTTATTAATCCTCCACCGGGACTTTGCCCTCTCTGTAATGCTCCACACATTTATCTCGTACAAGCAAAATATAGCTGGCTAAAAAGTACCCAGAAAGGAAAGGTCACATTTACAAAGCAGGACATATTGCCTTCCCTCCATGAAGAACGAAGCATCCAGTAAATCCTTAGTAATGAAGAAACAATAAATTTCTGCCAGTATATACTGGCCTTATGAGAGAGGAAAGTTAAATTACTGCCGTCTGGCTTGGTGACATGATCCCCAGACAGCTGGATGAAGCTTTTGCCCAGTTGCTCATTCTCATTCTTTAGCTTCAGCGGAAGATGAATCAGGAACAGATGGGAGGTCCAGTTTCAAATCCATCATTCACTAGCCCCTTCCCGAAGAAAAATCATTAGGTTGCCTTCAGGATTCGTCAGCACTTGCTGGCTGGTCTGGAAGCCCAGTTGTGATGTTTGGGAGTCCCTCTGCAAAGCACCACTGTCGCCCTCCTAACCTGCTCCCTGCACCCTGGCATGTTGGGATGAATCTGAATCAGCGATATTTGAATGTTTGTGCAAACACTGCCACACACTTTCCTCTCAGATGTTTTCAGAAAAAATGAAGAGAACCTTCTCTCTGGCTTTGTGTGCCACAGAGCCCTACAATAAAGAAGGGAGCGGTCACTGTACGTGTAGCTCTGCCAGAGCAACACCAGCCATCTGTAAGCCTGGGGTGTCATTTGAGTTACTGCACAGATTTCCCAAGTGAATTAAGCTCTGTGGATATCAAATATAATTCTACACATGAGAAAAATAAAAGATCAGGAAAATATAATAAAATCCCTTGCACCTGAAAAAGCAGATGGCTGTGTTGGAAGCAGTCTATGGGAGTTAGTCATCTGCCTCAAGTTAATTGTAAGGGATATTCTAGGCCCAGTAGAAAAAAAACCTACCATAAGGAAGATGCCGTAATCAGGGTTTCCTCACCCACGGTTAGCTGTCATACCTGTTAAATTGTCTCTCCCACATTAAAAAGGAATTTCACCTGGTGGAAAAAATGCTTTATGTCTTTTTCCCTATGTAGTTAGATGTGATGATTTTTTACCAGATTTCTAGGGAAGACAAGTCCTTCAAAAATAAAGCAAGCAATTGTAACAGTGGCATTTTCTTTAAGTTATGGAGTCTTTTGTAATAGCTCTAAGACTTGATTCACTGAACTAGTAAAGCATACACTGCTTGTGCATGGTGTTTTCATTTCCTTGACTTTCGCCAAGGATGCAGCATCATCCTGAAGATTTACAGCAGTCTGAAAGACCAAGTTATTAGAAACAGAGCTACAGAAGGTGGGAACTTTAGTTGATTTCATCAGACAATTATCCTTTCTGAACTATTTGCAGCTGTATTTCATCCTAAATCAGCTAACACACAGTACTTGATAATCAATGAGATACTCTCTGGCTTTGGAAATAGATTTTTTTCACCTGATCTCTGTCTAGACATTTGTTTCATGCATTAGACCACCAAGCTGCCTAGCTAATGAACATCAGAAAGGACACATACAGTTTTCTAGCAGAAAACAAAAAGTACAAAGTCCTCCATGACCAGAGTCCCTGCCAGGCATTGTACATACTGTTGCCTTTGAAAACTCTGAAATCATCCCAGTTTCCTAGGGTCTTGTAACATTTTCAGTGGATACGTTAGTCTCACTACTTTATTGCTAATTTTTAAAAATTGCTCTAAGTCCTAAAAATCTGTCAGTAGAATTCTCTTTTCCCTAATTTGAGGCAGAACATGGTGTACATAGACTACACTGGAAATATATTTGTCTAAAATATTCTTAATCCATAATTTAGTATACATCTCTAATCTCTCTTCCTGCCATTTCAGCCAACAACTTCTTGCCCAACAGTCTGTGGACAGGAATATATACATATGATATATAGCTATCTTAATTTAAGAATAATCAGTTTTATAACAATCTGTTTATTTTTGAAATGTTTAATAATGCCTCCCCTCCAGTTTCTACTTTTCCAGACAGAACAAAACCCAAATTTGCAGTTCTTATTTCTGCTGTGCAGAACTTGCTCCCATTGCACGATTCTTAATACCTGGTACCAAAATCTTAATACAGAACATCACCTCCAGAGACCTAAACTTTCCTACAATGCTTTTTCTATAATATGAAGCCTTCAAAGAGCCACTGAAAAATGCATAGTTATCTTGCATCTCTTCTGCATCAAGCTGCTGTTCATTAAGAGAATGATTACGTTTTTTTCCCCCCAGAGCTTGTACTGCAGAGCCTTATTCTACAACCCCATATTATGTTTTTTTTCCCTAGAAGTACTGTTGCTGAGCCAGATAACTCCCCGTTTTGTGTTTGTGCAACTGAATTTCTCATATGTGCCATTCTTCACATTTATTTTCACTGCATTTTACCCTACTATTATTATTAAGCCTAAAAGATTAATCCAGAAAAAGATCAAGCAGCAGCAGCTTTTGCCTACCCAGTAGGTGGAAACGTTCGTATAATTCTTGCATCTTAATTATACCAAGAGGCTGATAGTCATCAAGCTGTGACTAATATGATAATGTTTAATTAATTTTTAGCAGTTGAGGTGACAGACTGAGATAAAGTTGTGTCTATTTGAAACTTCTGACATAGCAGCATGACATCCTAGAAGGTACCAGATAGCTCAAGACAGAGCTGACTCATGGTATTTGAAAGTGTAGTTAAACACAAAATCAAGCTTTCCCTGGTTATATAAATGTTCATTGTGGAGTCTGAGTCCCAAAACAACCTGGCAGTTGACCAGAAATATGATGTCGAGTCCAGCATGCACCCTGCACATTTGAGGTAGAAGTTTAGAGCAGAACCACGATTAACCCCAGGGATGTGGGGGCTAAACCGCTCTGTGTCAGTTTTCACTAATTTATCCTCCTTGTAAACCTTACCTGCAAGTGTTCCGGATAAAGTCTCATGATCACTCCGTAGTCTGCAATGATTTGTTTTATATCACTGCCTTGTGACATGGAATTCAGATTTTTCCACCTCCATTGAATATTACTTATCTTGATAGGCTGAAAGGTCCCATTTGTCTTTTCCAAAGTACTGCAAGATGAAGGCTCACAGTCATCCTATACTCAACTAATCCATTTCCTTTTACTCCTCTGGCATTTCCACTGCATTTCCCAGCCTAAACGAGAAAAAACTTATGATTAGTCCCAAAGTGTATGAACTTGCCCTTTTTTAGCTAGAATTTAATTCCATTTCTATTGCTTTCCCTTCAAGGTTGTTGAGTTCATTTGAACAATATCCCAGCGCTTCTCTGTACTGCTATCTTCAAATTTTGTACCATCAGCAAATTTCATCAACAAATTCCAACAGCACCAAAGTCCCTAATGAAAATATTACACAAGACTGAGCCTAAGAACAGTCTTTAGGTAACTTGGCTAGGAGCCTACTTCCAGCCCAACCCTTCCTCATTCAATATTCTCTTTCATCCAGTTCTTCCCTTTTTTTTCAACCCTATCTTCTTCTTTTTAACTCACGACTCTCCATGTAATCCTACATCAAACGCTTTACTGAAGAAGGAAAACTAGAGGATCCACTTTTTCCTTGTATAGAGGAACGTTTATTTTAAGAAAAAAATACATTTGCTTAGTATAACTAACTTTTAGCAAACCTAGATTTTGCGTTGACCTGATTTCTATTTAAATCTGGGCCTTCATTTGTTCTTTTCCTCCAAATATGTACCTAAACCTCTATACGCAGCTGGAATCACACCAATGGAAATACAATTCCTAAGGATGTCTTTTCTTTCTCCTAGCTTTAAATACAGTAGAACCTCTTCTCCACACCAAAAAGATATATCCATGATTGCCCTTACTGGAGGTCTTGGCTTTAATACACAACTGACTGCTCTCTCAGGTTTTTTTCCTCTTTTCCCCTCAAAAAATGGAGAAAAATCCTTACTTTACAGATTTAGAGAAGCAGGCTAAAGTTGATTCAAGCATTAAAATTAATGAATCTCACGACTAAGACCTTTCCAAAACCAACTGCTTCTTTATTTCCAGTAAAATTTTTAGCAAAACAGTCTGGCAAGTTACCCTATGATGTCAGTTCAAGTAGGTAGATATTTATTTCGGCTATGCCATTCATGAAAAGGAATATCTTCTATACGGCAATTTCAATAACTTCCCATAATTTCTATTTTATGTGTTATGAAGATGATTGATGTCTCTTCATGTTATGATCTTGTATATTAAGCTACATTATGTATATTCAATAAAAAGCAAGTTGTTTTTTGTTTTTTGGTTTTTTTTTTAAGGTATGCAAGTGGTTTAGAGTATATATCCCCAGTCTCTGCTATGAAATTCTTATGGAATTTCAGTCTCTTTCTGCTCTCAGGTGAAAAGGACAGATCTTCTAAGAGGTAAAAAAAATAATAAAGAAATAAAAAATCAAAGCAAAGACAACACAAAGGTGAGTAAGTCTTGAATTAATGCAAATTAATATAATTTACAATGATTTGACTAGTTTCATTTTTTACTCAATAATATTGTAATAAAGTAATAGCCTACATGTTTGTTTGTGTTTTATTTCTTTTGTTTTGTGTGTGTGTGTGTTCTATTATTCTATATTAGGTTTTCAACAGAATAAACCAAAATCCCAAACCAACAGACATTTTTCAATCTGGGAGTCAAGACAAATCTAAGAACTACTACACCAGGAAAATTATATTATAGGAGCAATGGGAGCTCAATAAAACTTCATAGGTCATTGCAAAGATTGCAAAGAATCAACTTATTTTGGATAAGGAATCTCTGAATCTTCCCATTCAGATCTCAACAAGCCTGTACCTTAAATGTGTCTCTGCTATTGTGTCAGAAATTATGCCACAGCTGAAGATTTACATACCCAACAGTGACACCTGGATATATCCATCAGAGCTTAGCAGTCGTTATTTTGCAAATAGTTTCACAGACAACAACAGGCTTGTGACTCAAAAGTATCCTCACACTTCAAGTGGAGAAAACGTTTCAAATTTCTCCTTCATTTTACCTAGACAATAAAATTAGGACTCAAAAAAATCAAAGCGCATCCAGTGGCAAGACTCCCATGATGAAATTAAAGGTACCAGCAAGCAAGTCAGAAGCATCTAACCCATTTTAAAAGCAATAAAAATAAATCCTCATCTCCATGAAGGAGGAGGCCTAAAAAATAACTTGCCTTGAAAATGACCTTCGAAGGGTGAAAAGAAACAAAGGCTGTGAATAAGTATAAGGGCAGAATGCAAGGCTTGCCCAGGTCATTCTGTAGATAGATTAGTATAAGCCAAGCTTTAAGCATCTGTTTATAGCGCTTGCAAGAGAGTTCCTGATTTGCCACTGTGACCCAGAAAAGCACCAAACAGTTACGGTAAATTACATTTAATTGTGATGTGGAGAGAATCATAAAGTTCCTGGGTTTAAAACAAAACACTTTTAAATGGTTCACATAACTTACCAGTGCAATTCTCTTGCAATATGTCTATGTGGAGTTTCTGCAGACGTTGAGTGTCCGTCATGTAAATTAAAATGGTCATTTGGAGGAGAGAGAGCAGAACTGAGGTGCTTGTCTCTCCTGACTGCTGATGGCAGCCTTCAGTAGCCTGTGTGGGTTTGGACAACAGCAGGCTGCTCTCTAAAGGTTCTGAATTCAAAGCAAAAGAGTAATGAGAATAAAGGGTTAAATCTCAGAAGGGGACAGAAAAGTCTATGTAAAATTTGGCTTTGTCACTGAGAATTTCATATATACACAAATCCACAAATATATAAAAATACATGTAATTTCCTCTCATCGATAACTTTGAATTCTTGAAACGAAACATTTATATACAGCACTGAACCAAACCAGAACCAACAACATGAGAAATAGAAAAGGAGGGACAATCCAGCATCAAGCACACAATGTAAGTAAAGTGAATAGGCCATGGCAAGCAAAGGTAAACTGTGAGCACTTCTTTCATCCTCCAGATTCCTCTTTTGTTTGGCCAGCTAAAAATGTATTCTTAAAATATCATAAAAACTTCCACTGCAACTGTCTGTGTGATCTATGCTCTCATTGAACTATTCAGCCGGGTTTAAAGATAGGACATTTTCTGGGGACGTTACTGCTCTTTTCCAAACAGGGCTCCTTCCTCTGCTGGGTCTTTTTTCATTTTTCTTCTAGTTCAGATAAGAGAGAGAAAGAGAAAGATCAACATGGAGACAACTCACTTCTTTGTTCAGTTACCTAAAAAAGAGGATGAGGGAAAAGCCTGGATAAATTGCTACTTTTGAAGTTACTACTGTGAAACAGATATAATTAGTTAAGAAGTTGATAATATCCACAGACTGGGATGCTGAGCTGATGGATGTTTTACAAATATACAAAGCAGGGTCATTTAATGCTTTTGTATTCATAGAGTGAGTCCTTCTGCCCTCTCCAGGAATGGGGAGCCTGCACAATGAGAGAATTTGACCCTCAGGATGGCTTATAGAATTGTTAGTCCCCTCAATTACCCTGCTCATATGGGGAGCTCAAAGAAATGTATCACACCATAATATGATTGTCCCTCATTCAATCTAGGAAGATCATTATCTCTGGAGTTAATAGTACAATATTTAACCCAGCAGAGTGTATTTAGAGTAGCTATTAAACAACAATATTGAACTAAGCAATAACCAGCCCTTGTCTCAGCTATTTATGACTCCAGCAATATATTATATGCATCACTGGCTTTCTCTTCTGGCATCTGTAAACTCTTCTGACTAGTTAAATGCTCCAGCATTGATACTAGAAGCAGCAATCACTACATGCCGATTTGCTGCTAATGAAGGAAACAGATCCAAGACCTAGGGTCACCTTCCTTTATCCGCAATGCATTCTAATTTTTCTAAAACAAGGTTTTTGCTAGGAAGAGGGAAGGAGAGGGCAGGGAGAGATCTGCTGATTTCATTGTAGTACTCTGGAAGGAAAGCTAGATAAACAGATAATCACTTCTGTCTCCAATTTACATGAGACCTCCCCTGGCATTTATGCCTGCAAAGGCAGGTAGAATTGAGGTGTACAAAGCATATCCTTAGGTCCTTCGTCATCCTGAGTCAAGTCACACTGTGTGCATGCACGTGTGGAAGTCATCACTAGAAGCATCTGTCTACACATAACCGCCATTTTTTTCAACTCTTAACTCTTTATGCTAAAAATCAGATGAGAGAAGGCTTATCAGATAAATCCCAACCAGCAACACAAATCAATTGAACTTTTTTGTTCCTTCACATCGGTTACTTATAGTCCACCAGGAGCTGCCAAGGGACAGCACTGGCAGGCAAGCTGGTTGTTGACAAAGCATGGTGGGCTCTCCCACCACCCTTTCCTGAAAGAAGAATTCTTTCCTGTTAATGAGAATATAAAAATCTTGAAGCAAGGGGCTAAAAAGCCTAAATTGGTACTCTACCAAGCTACCACATGATGATGCTGTGTTTATACACTGTTCAGATGGGCTCCACAAATGGGGTTGCAGTGTTTCTACTTCCTTAGTTTCCCCTACACTTCAGCCAAATCTGTTGTTTTTCTCTTTTTCTGCTTCTGAAACGTTGTGTTGTCTAGTTAGTGTTAAATACCTGTAACAGTCCATTGCAGAGTAGTGGCCGTATTTCAGAAGGAAGGGTGGACAGTATTCCTTCATGAAGTACCACATATACAAATAAATCAATAAATAATTGTGCTAAGAAGAGTCCAGGAGCACATATATCAGTGCTAAGCTGACAAGCTGCAGGCTTTCCTTGAATTCTCTCCCTATCCTTGTCTTGCCAGGAACAGCCTGTCCTACTCATAACCCAATGCTTCGATAATTAAAGAGATCTTTCCTTGAGCAACCTACTGCTGGGGGTAACACAAAAATGGCAGATGCAAAAATCAGCTGTCATCCTCCTAATGAAAGGCTGCAGTGATGATGAACACAGGCAAATTCATTATGAAAATGAGCACTGATTCCTGATATGGGTGCTAAACAGATCCCTTGTTTTATCTCATCTCTCCTTTCTGGTCCTAACAAGCTCTTCGCTCTGCTCATCATCTACAGTAGGGCAGAACCTCCAGCTGTAGATGATATCAAGTGAGGATAGTTGATTAATATGGAAGGACATCATTTAGATCTTCTTTGGACTGAGGCAGGAGATATGAGCCCACAGAGAAAAGGAAAAATAGCTGAAAGATCTTGAAGATTTACAGGGAAAGGACAATACAACAAAAACCTAGGAATTTGAAAGAAACTAAGGAGAGGCTAAGAAAAGCCCCAGAGACTCGAATACTTTCTTCCTACAAAGATGTGGATTTAAGACGCACTGCTATCTGTTAGAAAGGAATTCAAAAAGTCTCAGAGAGAGTTCTGAGGATGAATTACAGCCAGAGCTACAACAATCTGTGCTTTTACCTCTATTTTACTCATTTTCAGCAGCAACGTTAAGGAGGATGTAGTTTATGCTACAGTTAAAACCAAGCTTAAGAGCTCTGCACAAATAGCCTGAAAGAGGTGTACATGTATGCAGAAGTGCGCAGGTAAAATATCATAAAAGCTCAACCATTCAACAAAGCGGCTTTGAAAGGTTATATTATATACAGCTGTTTATAGATTTTTTAAGGCCAAAAAGACCCATGGTGATTCTGTAGCCTCAAAGTCTCAAAAATATTAATGGCAGCACTTCACCTAGGAATTCCTCTACTCAGCTCAATAATTTCTGGAGTGGTTAAAACTCCCCTCTTAGAAAGAAATAATCTCACTGCAATTTAAAGATTGAAAGTGATGGAAAAATCCTCCTTTTCCTCTGAGCAGTCAGCCAAGGTGGTTAATTATCTCTGCTCTTAAGAAAATAAATAAATCAGAAATAAAAGAGATCTTACTTTCATTTTTAATTCATCGAGCTTCAATTTCCAGCTACTGTTTCTTGTTACGACTTTGTCTAAAATTAACGAGCCCTCTCCCACCTCTGCACTAGATAACCCCACTGGAGATACTTGGAGAACATGATCAAGTTACCTTTTAACCTTATTATAGACAGGAGTAGCAAAATCTCTCCTACGATGCCTCCCCATTCACTTCTTAACACTGAACTTCAGGGACCACTTCTAGAAGTGAGGAAGCAATTTATTCTCTTTATCCATGCTGGGCTCTCTTGGGGGATTCTGCAGGAAGTGCCAGAAATGGTGGCTGCTCTCAGAGATCTGCAAAGTAGGTGAGGGCTGAAATAACCTGCTCAATTTGACATACCTTATCATTCAACTTGTGAAAACAACTTTTCCATGCTCGGGTCACAGAAATCCTTAGCCTAGACATGAAGATCCAAGCCTCAGCTCGCACATCTCTTGGCCAGCTGTTCCCTGGGTGCATCAAGCAGAAAGAAAATGTGGACTTAGGAACTAATGTGAAGAGAGAATAAAAGTGCAGGGGACACCAAGCAAGAAGGGTTCAGCTGACATCTCTTACCTTTACAAACCTTGATATTTAGATTTCTTTTCTTCCTTTTGAAATCAGAATGACACCTTGACCAAGAAATCCAATAAGTATTTAGAATCAACCCATAAACTTAGGCACATAATGTATTGCTGAAGCAATATGAGCTGGCAGTCTCATTCATTTTAAATAAGTTTACAACATATAATTTTGTTCTTAGTCTACATTCCAGATTGCACCGACTGATGTGAATACCAAACCCTCTATCAAAGAGCAAAATTAGCCTAGCAGATTGGTTGATTGTTGTTTTTTTTATTTCCTATTTTCTCTCTTCTCTAACTTCTCTAGGAGGTAACAAATACTTTTTTCAATGTCTTCTTTTCTTAAATCTCGCCAACATTATTCCATTTGCATCGTGACTGAGTTTTATCAAGGGCTCAAGACACAGAGATGTAGAGAGATGTTGGAAGAAGCTTCACAGTATCTCTCTGAAGTATTTCTTATTTTTCAGATTTTATTTTGTTATCCATGTAACATCCTCCCACAAGATGCTTTTCAGCTACTACAAACAGGAAGCACTTTTAATGCAGTGCTTGTGTTTGTGTTAGAATGCAGAGCTTCTTATCAACAAAAGGGCATAAACCCCATTGCCTGTGAAAGGAAATTAGGACCATAGCAGTCTGTTTTGACTTTTACAGCTCCACCTGTTCCCAAAGAAAAACATTGTGCTTTATCCCAATACACCAGCAAGACTAAAGCCTTCCACTAAGGCAGGCTGAAGTAATTTAGAACCAAATGAAGAAGCAAATAATATCCATGAATGAATTTTTGCAGACTTGAAGCAGTCTATGCCGTTTCAAGGAATAGTCCCTTGTCCTCTGACTACCTGTCTGTTAGAATTATTTATAAGTTTTAGACCTAAACTGGTTGCTCCATAGCTACAATGCAGCTGCTTCTGTGGTAAATCACTAAAAATCCACCCAATAGTATTGGACAGAGCAGTGGAATTCAGGACAAAAAGACGTAAAATTATTTAAACCAGGGTATCCAGCTCCTAGCCTTTACAGCTCTTTAGAGACGGGACGTGGATTCTTAAACACACCAAAAGTAGGATTCACACACCAATTTAAGCTGCATAACACCATCTAAAAACTATGCATCCAACTTCTTGGCCTGGCATCCAAGTTTCCTCTTTCAACAAGTGACTTCCAAAGCACAATTCCTTCTAAAACTGATATCTAAAAGAGGTGGATTGAATTGTCATGTGATTTTCATAGTGCAGAGAAGGATACTAGCTACTTAATCCGCTTCAGAGACATATATTTTTGTTTGTTTAGATTACAAGATGTAAATCCTCATTGCCCATCAATTTAGGTTTCATATTTCACACTCACTTCTCATCCTGGGAGAGGGATCATACTGAAGAAAGGCTCATACAACTCTCAAAAAATTAAAACAAACCAACACTCAACAAGCATGTTACACTCTACCTTCTCCAAGAACAGGCGTTAAGTCACAGTTATCAATTAACCAAGTCATTACAGTTCTCAGTACTATGCAACCAACCAATAGGTATAAGGAAGAAACTTACTTATTTCAGCACTTTGTGGCTTAGCTTAACTGTTCCAAAGCTAATATCGTGGGGAAAGACACAACTGCTTGAATATGTCTTTCCAAAAGTATTAATAAAATCTCAAATGAGGACCCTAGGTGGGAAGCCCTTAATCATTACTGTGATCTTAATTGTCATTGATTTGTTGTCCAGCTGAGAGCTCTTTTTTTCCAAAGGGAATACCCATTTTCACAGGAGTAGAAATTACATCAATCAAAAAAGCAAATGAAGCTAAAATTAAGTGGGTTTTTTAGCTTGTTTCTGAATAACCCAGTAATAGACAGGAGCATTACTCATCACAGAATCTGAGGAGAAATCTCCTGAGAGCAATCCTTTTTTCTCCTACTCAAAATTGCACATATTTTTCCGTTCATTCTTTCCTCTGGGCATAAGGTGTCAAAAAAGGAATAGAGCTTCCTAAACATGTTCAGAGTTTAAATGCATTGTATGCTTGGATATGAAATCAGCAATTCCAAGTAATGGTAAGCAGACTGTACACACCCATACACGGAGAGAGAATATATAAATAGACATCTCCAGGAGGAGAGAAAACTTTAACAGACATCTCAGGATTATACACAGAGTACGTAGATGTGCAAGAGCAAGTCAATGCAATCCAGCCACATTTAACTGACGTAATGTCTCATGCAACATTGGAGCCACAAAGCCAATTTCATGAGCTAACAGGAGGCAGAGCCTGACCTGAAAACTTAATTAAAACTGCGGGTTAGTCCAAATTAAAAGAAAAGGTTTTCAATGAATTTTGCTCTGGTTTTCATCCAGCTCTTAGAAGACACATAGCTGTCACCAGAGCACAACCAAGGGTAAGTCCCATCACGGCCCTGGACCTCTGAAACTGAAGGCAGGTTTTGGATTGATTCCACTGGGCTCGGAAGCAACTCACCATGACTTGGTGACCTGTAGGAAAAGAAATAATAAATTTGGCCTGCCTCAATTGTGCAGCTGGTGGTTTGTTTGCAGACAGCAGTCACTTTTCCCTTGTGAATGAGATGAACCTGTGACCCAGTATGTATCAACTAAGCATTTCAATTCATCTGGAAGTCAGAAGGGATTAGCAGCTGTAGCTCCACTCTTTAACTGTACACAGCTTGTGATTAGATGGAGTAGATACACAGGCTATGCTGCAGCTCTTGACATTCCTAATCTTCACAAGCACTCGTTGCAAGGAAAACACCCCAAATAATCCAAGAGCAAAGCTCCCCAGAAAAACAGCCCAGTTATTTTAAGGTGATTCATTAGGTTCTCCTACTGCCCTTTCATACTAATTCTCTCTGTTGGAGAACACAAAGAGAACTGACCCACAGGTGAATTATTTAATCCAGGTTTGTCTTATCCAGGCTCCTCCAGTGATACAAAGAAAATAATTTAATTCCTTAGATCAAGTAACAAATTAATATAGGGTCTAATTTTGCAGTGATGTGATATTCTGGTAAGAAAAGACTTTAGAACTTAAAGCAGCAAAGAAAAGAAAACTAGCTTTCTTGGAGAAAGTAAGAAACTGGGCTTCTGGCTGGAAGCAGCCTCAGCTCCTGTGGCAAAGCCTAATCCAGAGCACGTCATTTCATTGGCTTCAGGAGACCTCAGGCCAGGGGCAAAGCACTCAGCAAGTCCCAGGATCAAGCATTTATTCCCAAAGATACCACCAGTGAGTTAGAAATAACTTGACATGTAGTGATAACAACTGTAGGAAAAGTAAAAATAAATAAATTTCTGTCTCTTCAGATGTAGTTTCAAACTTGTTCTAACATGCTTTGTTTTTTTCCTTGACTTCAACTCATCTAGCTACTTTTCTCTCTCTCCTCTAGGGCTTGCATTTTCTGAAAGGTTGGGAGGGTGTAGATAATAAGCAAATCACTAGCAAAATATCATGTTTCGGCTCACATTCTGCCCTCATCTATACTGATATGGATTGTGCCAGTGTGCTTCTGAGACCTCGGTAATTTCACAAATCAAGGACTGAAGAGAGAGAATCTAACCCATCACAGAAAGACTGCCAAATCAATACTGTTGGGTTTACAAGTATAGGGTTCAACCAATAGCTCTGCCTGGCCTGCTGTGTACCAGCATGAAGTTAAGCATTGTATTAAACCATTAATTTGAAGTGTGGCAAAGGGAGGTCTAGGGAGAAACAAAATAAAAAAAAATGCTACATTTTAAGAAATCCCAGAACATCTAGAACAAATCTGTTCCTTGCTTAGTCAAACACTGAGGAATTTCAATACCCAGGTTCAGAGATTGTCTGACTGGTGACAACAGAATTGTCTTATTTGAATAAGGGGATAGTTTAAATTTCCTTCATTAAATATATATTTATTCTGTATAATAATTTTGGTTTATTTTATATTACTCTATCCCATCCCAGAATGAGAACCTAGAAATCATCAGTGCCACACAGGTGTCAATATTTAAATTACCTGTTGATTTCTTTGCAGAGTTTCTCTTGTCTTTGTGAATGAGGCCTGGAATGCAGCTATCAATCAGGCTCCTGGCTTTTTCTTAGTGTTGTGACAAAGAAGCAACCATTTTGATTTAAGGAAACCAGAACTTCCTATCTAGGTTCCACTGGGATCTGCAATCAAGTTGGGGTAGCCAGGAGAGGATCCACATTCAATCAAAGTGTATTTATATTCCCATTATACCAATATTTGTAGGACTAAACAGTCATTACAAAAAAATCAAACTCAATTTAAGAGAAGAAAATTTACTCAATTTAATTTGACAAGGGAGTGATTATATTCTTACAAAGATGTAATTTCTTGAGATGAGCGTATGCCTGAAGAACAGAACTAAGTTTTCAGTTCTTGTAGCTCCTTCATCAGACCCCACAGGTTACCATAGATGCAACACCAGTAAAACCCACTATCAGAGAGCAAAACTGCTGCATTGCAGTCACTCCAAGTTTAAAGGTCCTCCTGTACCCTACGTAATAAAAATCAGTGTTGCTCTAGGATGGAGTTCATCTGTGAAGAGATTACTGCACCAGAGCGGAAAGCTGTTGAAAAGATGGTTTAGTAATTTGCACTAACACTTAAGAAGCTAAATGCCTTTAATCTGAGCACTCTAACATCTCAGGTATGAGAGAAATTCAAAGCACAGTAATACTGTGGTTTTAGTCTCCAGTACTCATTGTATTTAATGCCAGACTGGCCTCTTTTGAAAGGCAAGCCTTGTTACCAATCCCTAGGTGTGTGACCCCATCAGATCTGACCTCCACGGCCTGGTTGCTCTCTGAAGACTCTCTTGGGAGGCTGCTGTCAGGAGCAGCAATAAGCATTGACTGAGATGAGATTCATCATGATGCAGACACCTGTTTAAGAAAAACTGGACTTGAACCATTAACTCATTTTACTCAGATAAATGAACTGCCATTGGTGACAGCTTTTGGGTAGTGCTAACAAAGCTGACCCTAGACAGGTGACTTATGTCTCTTCACCCTGAACCTTATATTCTTAGTTTGAGAGAGAAAATTACAAGATGAGCCCTTCCACTCTTTTGTTTGTTATCCATGGGCAACAATTTAACAAGCGGTTAATTGAGACTTCAGCCACGTTCATTATCCAGGTAATAATTACTGCATTTACCTTGGGCAAGCCATGTAGTTTTTGATCTCAGCCTTCCCTTAACTTAGATGTCTCACAGTGGATGTCTGACAAGCCTCCACTGTACTGGCTCAGGACACTGGATAAGAATCACTGACAAAGGTGGTTTGCAGTATAAAAAGAGTTAAGAGTCCCATAGATTGTTTAATAAAGGTAGTGTCATTTTCAATTATACAGCACAAACACTCCAGTAAATTCTACGTCACATCACCAAGGAAACTCACTGCAATAATTCAGTCAAAGCCAAAGAGAGGATTTCTGCAACAGTTTAATAATAACAATGTGTTCTTCTCTGTTGCCCTTTATCCAAGGATATCAGTGCTTTTCACCAATATTAATTCATTTTCTAAACACAACTTCAGAGTGTAATTTCAGGAAATTAATTGAGTATGACATTCCTTCTTATCCTAACTGTTGATCCCTTGCCATCTCTCTGCAGAGCAAGAAAAATCCCCATGAGCATCTCCAAATCATGTGCTGAGAAATTCCTTCCCCCACCCTAGAGTTTGTGCAACTAGCACCTTGGACATGACAAATGCAAAAATTAAGGAAGCATAATATTCTTGCATCTACTTTGCAGTTCGTTCAAATTCTCTTTTATGGTCCCCAATAAGAAGTGCACCAGCCTGGAATACATAAAGCCAGGAGTTACAAAGGCTGCTGGGTAATGAAGGACATAAATTGTTGGATTCTTGTTCAATTATGCCTCTTACTCTACATGTCTGTATGCAGAGCTCCTGTAATAATATAAACCAGTGGATCATGATCTCCATCCAAAGTGTGGTCAGAGATAAAAAAAGGGTCACAATAGTAAGGAATCTAACAGAGCCACAGGCTCATAAGATCTTTTTTTCCCAGATACGCTCTATCACAGTTCCCATCACAACACATTTTCCTGATCCAGGACTCAATGTCCCTGTGCAGGAAAACAAACCTATTCTGCCTACTGCAAGTCTAGTGCAGCGGTTGATTCTCTCCTGTGCTTTTACATCCTAGCACAGGAGACAAAGAAAGGCGCAGTATTGCCCAGGCACTTCAGGAACTGACAGTTCTGCAACTAATGGCTGCAGCTCATATTTTTAGTGCTGCCTTTTCCTTTAACTTGTTTTCCTTTCATTCTTTTATCTCCATTCTCACACAGGTCAACTTGACCTATGCTCAGGTCACCGCAAGTCTCTTTATTGACTTTGTATCTTCAGTGAAGATTCATCCTTCCACTTTTCTAAATGCTAGTACTCCTCCTTTTCTTGGCAAATACGGATTTTTGACACTGCCCTTGGCACGTTCAGATACAAATCTTTATGTGTTGAAAGGGACACTGCGGTGGAAAATGGGAAAAGAAATCAAATGTGTTGCCTGGACAAAAGGACTGACCCACTGCACCCAGTCTGAGAACATTATCCCAAACCCAGTGAAGCAATAAGAGCAGCAGAACACGTAAACTATAACTCAGCTCTTAATGAGACAAATGTGATTTCATGCACAGAGATAACTATTGATTTGGTCATCACTAGAATGGTGAAGATGCAACATCCCCCTTCCCACCTACTTCCCTGTAGCCTTCACCTTTCAGAAGCATGATGCACACAAGTAGCACATAGACAAAATGCCACAGCAGACACAAAGAGTAGTTCAGGACAGATGATGGCTGAGGCTTGCAGAAGAAATACAAGCCTGCTGACTCGTTCCACAGCCGTAGGACACTTAATCCATACCAGCACTTGCTCTCAGCTGGGGCTGATATGTATTTATTCCATGCTAACTACAGATCCCCAGGAGCAGAGCCAACCCTCCTGGTTTTCTTCAGTGTTAGTTTATGCTTAATAAAATCATACTGGATCAAACAACAGACCTTTTAATTCAGCATCCTGCACGCAGCTCCAGCCAAAACCAGATGCTTAAGTGAGAAGGCAAGCATAAATTATATCCTCCGAGAGATATCCCTCTGGATCCAAATCTGTGGATTAGAGCTTTCCAGAGTGAAAATCTTTGCAATTAAGATCCCACAGTGAGTTTTTTCTTTACAAATACATCCAGTTCATTTCTGGATCTCTTAGAAGCTCTTCATATACAAAAACTTCTGAAATGAGGTTTGATATCACAGCATACACAGAGGGACCACCTCACGTACCCACAGTTTCCCTCCAGTGGTCTTGCAATGGCCAAGTATGTCTGATATGAAGAGATGCATGTGTACAGTCTGATGCATGGTCTCTCCTTATGCAGAATAGAAGCATGATTTTAGAACTCGGCAGCTTCTAGTGTGGTTGCTGATCCTAATATTAGAGAGCCCAAGAGTGTTTGCAGTAATGTGTTTTCCCATTTCTCCACATCTCAACTTAAAAAAAACAAAAAAAAACAAAAAAAAACC